>CM039515.1:42135622-42213973 GCA_022432975.1 Begonia masoniana
GACTTCGCGAAATCTCCACCTGTGGAGGCCGAGTTAATGATATTATGGCTCGCGAGATTCTCCCACTGGGGAGGCCGAGTGATGTATCTGATTGCCGCGATAGGCAAATGATTATGTACGACTGCCGCGATAGGCAAATGACTATGTACCCTGTTCTCCTCCCTCGTTCCCTGCCTTAATACATGTTATGTAAATGATAAAGATGAACATGAATGAAGAATGGTTTATGAATTATGTCCTCTTAAATTGTGTACTCATGTATATCTGTCAGCATGCTTCCTTACTAAGCATTAGGCTTATAGTTAAACCTTATGGTGTAGGTGAAGAAGGTTCAGGTGAGAATGTTATGTTCAAGAGGATGCTTAAGGCTGGTTGCTGGAGGATGCTCAAGGTGACAGTGCGGGACTGGAGAGGCGATTTTATGACCCCTGGTTAAGACTCTTATGTACAGTATGTTAAAGGATATGGTAGCTTAAGTAGGATGAGATTATTTTAAAACGTGAGCTTTGAACTGTCTAGTGGATCACTGAGTCAGGGAATGATTATATAGATTTATAAATGATCTGTTGCTTAAGTCTTCCGCTATATGCATTTTGAATGAGTTGTGTTTTCTTTCTGTTAGGAGGAGTCATTTGATGATTTAGTTTTCTCTACCGTAAGACGGAAGCTGGATGAGGCAATCGTCCGGTTGACGTCATCGGCAGATGCCGAAGGTTAATTGTTTGATGGTTTAGTCTTCCGGCTGACGTCATCGGCAGATGCCGAAAGAATAGTTGTTGATGGTTTAGTCTTCCGGTTGACGTCATCGGCAGATGCCGAAGGTGAATTGTTTGATGGTTTAGTCTTCCGGTTGACGTCATCGGCAGATGCCGAAGGATAGTTGTATGATGGTTTAGTCTTCCGGATGACGTCACCGGAAGATGTAAAATGTGTTTTGTCGATTAGCGACCGGATGATGTTTTAATTTAGCACGCGAGACCCACGTGCCCACCGGAAGATGTAAAATGTGTTTTGTCGATTAGCGACCGGATGATGCTTTAATTTAGCACGCGAGACCCACGTGCCCACCGGAAGATGTCTCCTTTTAGGTGATGTTAAGCGAGTCACGCGTAATGCACGTGATGACCGGATGACTAAGTTTCTGAGGGTTGTCAACGCATGCAACCCATGCAAACCCGAGTGGTATTTTGTTAAGAGAATTGAGGGCACTTCCTCTTTTCCCGAAATTGTCAAGAAACCGATGACCGAGTCCAGTCGCTCGACTCTGTGAAAGTTTGAGCCGACGAGGCGTGGGAAGTCGGGCATGAGAGGGTTCGTCTTCCTTAATGGTTCTGCGTCTCTATTACCAGTTTAGAAAAAAATATATATATATGTAAAATGTGAAAGTCTGTTGAGAGATAGTAAGTGAATGTAATAATAGTAAAAGTCAAGCAAACGATTAATGAAAGGATATGAACACGTGACGGCTCCTGGCCGGGGTCGTTACAACGGTAGAGGTAGAAACAGAAATAGAAGGCTTCTACCGCCAAACAGTGCCAGCGGTAGAAGTAGAGACAAAAGTCTCAGCGGTGAAAGCAGAGACAGAATCGACACGTCGACTTCACACGTCATCTACTCACATCTGCCGACGACGCGTCGGCTGCACACATCTACCGATAAAACAAGTTGCGTCATCCAGTCACTAGACGACAAAATCCTCAAGTAACATCTACCGATCACAAAACGACAAATTTCTTCCTACATCTTCCGATTACAAAACGAAAAATCTACTGCCTACATCATCCGATAGATATAATACTCGACATCACCCGGTCACAAAACGACAAATTTTAATACTCGCATCCACCGATAGACAAAACTCTCGACTTCTACCGATGGACTAAATCCCCCGATAGACCAAAAATACTCGTCATCTGCCGATAGACATCATCTACCGATAGATCAAAAATACACAATAAAACAGCATAGCAACAATTTCACTCTAAACAAAGGAAACTTCGACTACCAAAAAAACTTAAGCATTTTACTAAAAATCATTCAAAACTACTTACATCCGTGCAATACTCCAAGATTTGGTAAAACCACTATTAAAACCAACATAGTATCATTATCAGAAAAGTCTAAAATGTATTCAAAACATTAAAACACCCACTGTCACAAAAAAAAACTCTCAACATGCTTAAATTGAATCATGGTTCACTAAACCTTCTCATCTACTGACACCAGTTAAACCGCCCCATCAGTTGCCAGATCTGTGCATGAATGCACCCTTCCAACCTGCCTAGTTCTCAGCAAACTCAGAGAACACACCTGCTGTCACTTCTTCACCTACATCACAAAACTCATCTATTAGCCTAATGCTAAGTAAGTAAAACAGTAATGAAATAAAATGTTGAAACATAAATTCCTAAACATGCAGTTTTTACTTTCTCATCTCAGTTGCATATGCATTCGTTTCTGATCTGATCCCCCTGTGAAATTGGGAGTTGGATCACTTCTCCCAAAGTCATACATCCTCTCTCTTGATTAAGGGGCGGATTAGTTCCCTTAACAACTGTTCAGATCTCCCTGTGAAATTGGGATTTGGATCACTTCCCCCAAAGTCATACATCCTCTCTCTTGATTAAGGGGCAGATTAGTTCCCTTAACAACTGTTACAGTTTGTTCATTCCTTACCATGTCATTTCAAGTAAATTCATTTTCGCATACTTTCAAAATATGATGCATGACATACAAACACATTCAAGCATACACAATCCTACTGTTTTGTGATGTAGGCCCGAAGACACAAGCATACTTTACTTACCTTGTAGCGACCCTTAAACTATTCCTAATTTTTACCGTACAAAACTTTTTACTTTTTAAAACCTAAGTAAATCCTTTAACGTTAAAGCAAGAATTTAAAACGTTGATAGAACTAAAACCATTGAAGAAAAACATAAAAGAAAACATTTAATGAAAACTATTAAAATAGAAGGAAAATCAGCTAAACAGAAGCGAGGGCAAAAATGTCAAAGGCCAGGAAAGCAAAGGGGCGCTCGATCGGCTGCTCAACAGCCGATCGGGCGGCCCTTGACGAACCAATCGATCGCCAAACGTTTGGCGACCGGTCGGTTCACGTTTTGTTTCCAGAACGCCTAACCCGACCTACAAACCGACCCATCGCCCCTCCCTTAGCCATCGATCACATAACT
The DNA here is from genome assembly GCA_022432975.1 of Begonia masoniana. Classification (NCBI taxonomy): domain Eukaryota; kingdom Viridiplantae; phylum Streptophyta; class Magnoliopsida; order Cucurbitales; family Begoniaceae; genus Begonia; species Begonia masoniana. The sequence goes on from CM039515.1 coordinate 42,138,817, forward strand.
CTTTGTTTTTCCAGAGAGTTCTGCGTTCAAACATCAAACCTTAGGCGTTCGATCGCCCCACATTTTTCCCTGTATATTCATACAACTATTAACACATCTTAACCAATCCTCTAACACGATTTCAACGTACCCCGCAACATACATTTTAGCATCAAACCACCCGATACTCATGCATTTCTATACTCTCGATAAAAATCGACTCGAGACGCATTTTAACACGAAATACGTTTTCACGAAAACGAACCGCATGGATGTGTTTAAAAACCGAACATATCCTTATAAAATAGGTTACCAAGCAGTTACAAAATACATTTCCAAAACGTTTAAAAACTCAAAACATAAACCTATCCACTATCCAGAACCAAACATCTTAAAATGTTTATAACTATACAATAATCCAAAATTGAACCGATTCACCCAAAAACCCTCAAAATATCTAACTGTTACCCCCACGATTCAAAATACGTGTCGACTGCCCATGCACACTACCGCAGTTGTTCTTCTTCAACCATCCTATACATAGGGTGGAGGAACGTCGTCCTCACCTGCTTCGATATCACCTACACCATACAGACACGCTATGAGCTAAAGGCTCAGTAAGTTTCGTAAATGTAAATGCATGCTGTTCATATGAGTTTCAGAAATCATGCAACATTTTCTTTTCATTACGTCGCAGACAGAATGTCACCGAGGTCTCAGCCTATTAGATGGAGAGGACACATCCCGCAGTTGGACTACCCTCTTCACCTAACGGGGGGGGGGGGGGGTACATGCTCGCACCCGTAACAGTCTTGCCTGAGCCCCACCTCGCGTAACCAGATACAGATTACATAGATTCATTACGTTCATTCATTAGTTTCATTTTCTTAAACACGTGCAGAAATCCGTTTTCATGCCATTTGGAAATACATGATGCATGAACAGTTATAGGCATAAAGTAAACAAACATCATACATACCATCAAGACAATAAAAGCAATTAAAAGCATATCCTATAAAAGAAACTAATCCTAACTACCAAACCTAAACAGTTAAACAAACGATTCTCCAAAGATCCTCGACGTGACATCGACGTACGGTGTAGGCCTCTCGACCAAGTAAGTCACGAAAACTTACCTCGTGCGCGCTGAACTCCGAGCTCCGTCCACGAGCGTCGTTTGTCTGAGGCAAAACACAAAAGTTGTCGTTAAAACGAGATTTAAACCGTTATATGTCCAAATTTAACGAAACCTTAACTATGGAAATTTTTCCTAAAGTTCTAACTTAACTCTTTGAGACATTTTACCGAGCAATTCATGCTCGTGAACTTCTAAACTCCAATGACGGAAACTTCCCAAACCTCAAATATCCGTTTTTCTACTTAAACGCCGTATATACTCTAGATTTCATCTAATAACGTTTAATACGTTCAATATACTCACAAATACGACAAACCTGTCGATTTCTAACTTTAAACTACGTTTTTCACAAAACCTAAACAAAACCCTAACTATCAAACCTTGTGAAAACAGAAATACAACTCCCTAAAACCATAGATTCATACCTAAGGTTGCGAGAGGAGGAGAAATCACGAAGAATACGAGTTGATTGGAGGAAGAACGAACGTCAGAGATGGGGAATCGCTGTGAAGGAGCGTCGTCTGAAATGGAGATCGCCAGAGAAGAAAAGGGGAGTCGTGAAAATGGAGAAGAAAAAGAGAGGAGTTATAGTTTTTAATAAAATTTTACTTGGCAAATTACCATTTTGCCCTTCCTCTGATTTTCTATTTGTTTCGTCATTCGTTTCGTTATTTAGCTCACAGTTCGGTTTCTCCAAAATTTCTTATTTCACCAATAACTTTAACTTATTACTAGGGTTCCATTAAAACTCTTCGTTCGCAGAACGGACCTCGTTTACTATTTTTACTAAAGTATTCTTTATATTATGATAAACGTAATTCTCGTTAAATTAGCGTTAAACTCCTAAAGTTCCCGAAATTTTCTTAAAATCCTTATAAATCATTAGGATCATAATAACGCTTTCTTTTTGCAAAATGGACTTGATTTAACATAATAACAAAAATGCCATTATATTCTATAATTACAAAATCCCGTAAATCCGGGTGTTACATTCCATCCACATTATTTAAAATTTTGTTCTCAAAATTTGATTACACAAATAACTCGGGATACCTAGCCATCATATCTTGTTGTCGCTCCCAAGTCGCTTCTTCAACCTCGTGGTTTCGCCATAGGACTTTAACTAGCGGACTCTCTTTGTTGCGCAAAACTTTGATGGAAGACTCCAAAATACGCACCGGCTTCTCCACATAAGTCAAGGTAGGCTGTACCTTGATGTCTCTCGCCTCCACGACATGTGATGGATCGTGCAAACACTTCCTAAGCATAGAGACATGAAATACATTATGGATACCTTCCATTGAAGCCGGAAGCTGTAGTCGATAAGCCATCCTCCCGATCTTCTTTAAAATAGGAAAGGGCCCCACATAACGAGGGTTCAGCTTGCCCTTCCTTCCGAATCTCATAACACCTTTAAACAGAGAAACTTTCAAGTAAACCTCATCACCTTCTTCGAATTCCAGTTCCCTCCGTCTCGTGTCAGCATAGCTCTTCTGTCGACTCTGAGCTATCTCGATACGTTGTCTAATAATGGCAATCTTCTCTGCCGTTTGCTGTAGGATCTCAGGACCAACAATACTGGCTTCATCAACCTTGTCCCAATACAATGGAGATCTACACTTTCGCCCATACAAAGCCTCGTACGGAGCCATACCAATGGTAGCCTGGAAGCTGTTGTTGTAAGAGAACTCGATCAGTGGCAAATACCTGCTCCACGATCCCTGAAATTCCAACACACAAGCTCTGAGCATATCCTCCAGAATCTGATTCGTCCTCTCTGTTTAACCATCAGTCTGAGGATGAAATGCCGTGCTGAAATTCAGTTGAGTCCCCATAGCTTTGTGCAAACTCTTCCAGAACTTCGATGTAAATCTCGGATCTCTATCTGAGACAATCGAAACTGATACTCCATGCAGTCTCACAACCTCCTGTACATAAAGCTCAGCGAGCTGGTCCATCGAAGATGTCATCTTCACAGATAAGAAGTGAGCCAACTTTGTCAATCGGTCCACAATCACCCAGATGTCGTCGTGACCCTTCGTCGTCCTTGGGAGCCCTGCAATAAAATCCATGGAGATCTGCTCCCATTTCCACTCCGAAATAGGCAGTGGCTGTAATGTTCCGGCCGGCCTCTGGTGTTCTACCTTCACCTGTTGGTAAACTAAACAGGTTTTGACATACTTGGCGACCTCACTCTTCATGTTTGGCCACCAAAAATGTTGCTTTAAGTCCCGGTACATCTTGGTACTTCCCGGGTGCACAGAATAAGCTAAAGAATGCGCCTCAGCCAATATCTCCTTCCTTAGCTCCTCATCGTTAGGCACGTACCACATATGCCTGAATTTTAGAATACCATCCTCTGATAAATGGAAATCTGACGAATCCTCGGATGTCAAGCCCAACTGAAACTCCTCGCACTCCATATCTTTCTGCTGAGCTTCACGTATTTTATCCAGAATAGTCGGCCTGAGGGAAATGTTGGTGAGCATGCTAGACAACTCTGCCACAATCTCCACTTCAAATTTCTCAATCTCAGACCGCAATGTAACCGACATCGCTGCAAGTGAAGGCTGACTCGCAGAAGGCATTCAGCTTAAAGTATCAGCGACCTTGTCCACCTTTCCTGGATGGTAATTGATATCAAAATCGTAGTCTTTCACGAACTCCAGCCACCTTCTTTGTTTCATATTAAGTTCCTTCTGTGTAAATAAGTACTTCAAGCTCTTGTGGGCAGAAAATATCTCGCACTGCTGCCCAAAGAAATACTGTCTCCAAATCTTCAGTGCGAAGACCACGACTGCTAATTCCAGATCATGCATAGGATAATTCTGCTCATACGGCTTCAGCTGTCTAGAAGCATAAGCAATCACCCTACCCTCTTGCATAAGCACGCATCCAAGCCCAACTCTGGACGCATCGCAATATATACTGAATTTATCACCTTCAACAGACAATGTCAACACTGGAGCTGTGGTCAATTTCTGCTTTAACTCCATAAAACTATCGTCACAAGCAGCCGACCATATAAACTTTTCATTCTTCCGAGTCAAGCGTGAGAGAGGAACCACAATCTTCGAAAAACCCTCTATAAACTTCCGATAATAACCAGCCAACCCGAGAAATTCACGTACTTCACGCACGTTCTTAGGCTGTGGCCAATCTCTGACCACCTAAATCTTGCTCGGATCTACAGAAACCCCTTCCTCTGATATGATATGGCCAAGAAAACTGACCCGATCCAGCCAAAATTCACATTTGGAGAACTTTGGATACAGCTGGTGTCGTTGCAAAATCCTTAGAACAATCCTCAATTGCTCTTCATGCTCCTCATTCGTCTTAGAATAAATCAATATATCATCAATAAAGACTACAACGAACTTGTCCAGGTACTCCTTGAAGACTCGGTTCATCAAATCCATAAACGCTGCAGGGGCATTAGTAAGTCCAAAAGACATAACTAGGAACTCATAATGCCCGTACCTCGTTCGGAATGCCACTTTCTGAATATCCTTCTTCCGGACTTTCAATTGATAGTAACCCGATCGTAGGTCAATCCTGGAAAATACTCGGGCACCCTGTAGTTGATCAAACAAATCATCGATCCGTGGCAGTGGATACTTATTCTTCACTGTAAGCTTATTCAGCTCTCTGTAATCCACACACATCCTGAGGGTCCCGTCTTTCTTCTTGACAAATAGAACAGGCTCGCCCCAGGGTGAAACACTGGGTCAGATGAACCCCTTGTCTAGCAACTCCTCCAACTGAGATTTCAACTCTTTCAACTCAGCAGGCGCCAATCTATACGCATTCTTTGGCATTGGCGCCGAACTAGGATAAACATCAATCACAAATTCAATCTCCCGGTCTAGTGGTAAACCAGGGAGATTATCAAGGAAGATCTCAGAGAATTCTCTGACTATAGGAATGTCACTCGGCTTTACTTCGCTGAGCAATTGAGTATTAAATACTGTGGCCAAATAAATAGAGCATTCACCTTTAAATTGCTCGTTGACCTTCTTGGAATAAGAGATAGGCGACCCACTCAATCGGTTCATCGCCTGATAAGAAAACTCTACTTTACCCGGGGGTCGAAAGGTCACAATGCCGGATCGACAATCGATGGTGGTGAAATACTATGATAGCCAGTCCATCCCTAAGATAAGATTGTATATCTCTATGCCCATAACGATCAGGCGGGCATAAAGGGTAGCATCCCCCACTGAGACGACATTGCCCTGGAGAATACGATCCGACTGCATATGCTCTCCCGAAGGCAGCATTACTCTATACTCGACCTTTGCTAACTCAGACGCTAACCCCAATCTAGCCATGAAAGTAGTGGAAATAAAAGAGTGCGTAGCTCCAGTGTCTATCAACGAAAATAAAGCTACGACCATAATCAGAATGGTACCTGCTATCACGGAAGGCTGAGCCTCATCATCAATATTGCCAGGCTCGATAAACGCAAAGATCCTCGGCATAACCCTCCTCTGGTCTTCACTCAACTGATCACGTCCTGGCTTTGGGCAATCTCTGACATAATGGCCGACTTCACCACATCTAAAGCATTTGTTTGTGCCAACCCAACACTCTCCACTGTGCTCTCGCTGACATTTAGGGCACCAAGGTATCTGAGAAGTTCCCTGCACTTGCTTGCCCTTGCCTCGATCGTTGCCTCCCTCTAGAGGCCTCTTTACTCCTCCTTGCTGCTGCTGCTAGGGCTGTGGTGCTCTGGGTTGCTAACCTCGGTTCTGAGACTGAGGGCGGATCTCACAGAAGAAGCCCTTAGCTGGCTCTCTTGGCCTAACACATGTTGCTCTGGCAGCCTCGAAGTCCAGAGCTCTAGCTACAATGTTAGAATAGGGCACGTCTATAATACCCGACACAATAATGTTCATCTTGATCTCGGGATTAAGCCCCTCCATAAACTGATGCACTTTGTCTTCATTGTCGTTGACAAGACGCGGTGCAAATCGTGATAAAGCCTCAAACTTCCGAATATAATCAGCAACCGAACCTATCTGCTTCAGCTGTGTAAACTCGTTTCTCTTAGGCACCCTCACCGTGCGGCTGAAATACTTGTCAAAGAATACGGTCTTAAACCATTCCCAGGTCATAATCGATACATCCGTCGTCGACTTGATCGAGTCCCACCAGAAACGGGCATCTAACGCCAAATGGAAGGTGACGTAGGCCACCTTGCTCTCGTTCCCTACCTCTGCATATCCTAGCATATCCTCCATCACCCTGATCCATTCGTCAGCAACTGTTGGATCCGATGATCGGCCGTCAAATACTGGAGGTCGGAGGCTTTGGAATTTCTGCATGCCCTGATTATTTAGAACCACCAATTCTTGGGCCCTCTGGTTCTCTCGGTTCACTAGGTTCTCGATTTGTTGTGCCTGTCGGTCTATGTGTTGAGATTGACGGTCCAACAATTCCGTAAGCCTGTCCAAGGCATCGTCTCTAGGATCTTTTCCTCGAACCATATTGTATAAAACCTATAAAAGTTAAACAGATAATCCTAAGAAACAAAAACAAAGAAATAAAATAGAACGTACTTACAGTTGAAGAAGGACGTTCGTGTAGTGGCATGCGCAGTCGAGCAGTCTACAGAACCGTTTTTAAAACCCAGGGGCTCTAATACCATAATTGTAGCGACCCTTAAACTATTCCTAATTTTTGCCGTACAAAATTTTTTACTTTTTAAAACCTAAGTAAATCCTTTAACGTTAAAGCAGGAATTTAAAACGTTGATAGAATTAAAACCATTTAAGAAAAACATAAAAGAAAACATTTAATGAAAACTATTAAAATAGAAGGAAAATCGGCTAAACAGAAGCGAGGGCAAAAATGTCAAAGGCCAGTAAAGCAAAGGGGCGCTCGATCGGCTGCTCAACAGTCGATCGGTCGGCCCTTGACGAACCAATCGATCGCCAAATGTTTGGCGACCGGTCGGTTCATGTTCTGTTTCCAGAACGCCTAACCCGACCTGCAAACCGACCCATCACCCCTCCCTTGGCGATCAATCACATAACTCTCTGTTTTTCCAGAGAGTTCTGCGTTCAAACATCAAACCTTAGGCGTTCGATCACCCCACATTTTTCCCTGTATATTCATACAACCATTAACACATCTTAACCAATCCTCTAACACGATTTCAACGTACCCCGCAACATACATTTTAGCATCAAACCACCCGATACTCATGCATTTCTATACTCTCGCTCAAAACCGACTCGAGACGCATTTTAACACGAAATACGTTTTCACGAAAATGAACCGCATAGATGTGTTTAAAAACCGAACATATCCCTATAAAATAGGTTACCAAGCAGTTACAAAATACATTTCCAAAACGTTTAAAAACTCAAAACATAAACCTATCCACTATCCAGAACCAAACATCTTAAAATGTTTCTAACTATACAATAATCCACAATTGAACTGATTCACCCAAAAACCCTCAAAATATCTAACCGTTACCCCCACGGGTCAAAATACGCGTCGACTGCCCATGCACACTACCGCAGCCGTTCTTCTTCAACCATCCTGTACATGAGGTGGAGGAACGTCGTCCTCACCTGCTTCGATATCACCTACACCATACAGACACGCTATGAGCTAAAGGCTCAGTAAGTTTCGTAAATGTAAATGCATGCTGTGCATATGAGTTTCAAAAATCATGCAACATTTTCTTTTCATTACGTCGCAGACAGAATGTCACCGAGGTCTCAGCCTATTAGATGGAGAGGACACATCCCGCGGTCGGACTGCCCTCTTCACCTAACAGGGGGGAGGGGGGGTACACGCTCGCACCCTTAGTAGCTGTGTTTGAGCTCCACCTCGCGTAACCAGATACAAATTACATAGATTCATTACGTTCATTCATTAGTTTCATTTTCTTAAACACGTGCAGAAATCCGTTTTCATGCCATTTTGAAATACGTGATGCATGAACAGTTATAGGTATAAAGTAAATAAACATCATACATACCATCAAGACAATAAAAACAATTAAAAGCATATCTTATAAAAGAAACTAATCCTAACTACCCAATCTAAACATTTAAACAAATGATTCTCCAAAGATCCTCGACGCGACATCGACGTACAGTGTAGGCCTCTCGACCAAGTAAGTCACGAAAACTTACCTCGTGCGTGCTGAACTCCGAGCTCTGTCCACGAGCGTTGTTTGTCTGAGGCAAAACACAACAGTTGTCGTTAAAACGAGATTTAACAGTTGTCGTTAAAATGAGATTTAAACCGTTATACGTCCAAATTTAACGAAACCTTAACTATGGAAATTTTTCCTAAAGTTCTAACTTAACTTTTTGAGACATTTTACCGAGCAATTCATGCTCGTGAACTTCTAAACTCCAATGACGGAAAATTCCCAAACCTCAAATATCTGTTTTTTGACCTAAATGCCGTATATACTCTAGATTTCATCCAATAACGTTTAATACGTTAAATATACTCACAAATACGACAAACCTGTCGATTTCTAACTTTAAACTACGTTTTTCACATAACCTAAACTAAACCCTAACTATCAAACCTCGCGAAAACTAAAATACAACGCCCTAAAACCATAGATTCATACCTAAGGTTGCGAGAGGAGGAGAAATCACGAAGAATACGAGTCGATTGGAAGAAGAACGGACGTCGGAGATGGGAATCGCCGTGAGGGAGCGTCGTCTGAAATGGAGATCGCCAGAGAAGAAAAGGGGAGTCGTGAAAATGGAGAAGAAGAAGAGAGGAGTTATAGTTTTTAAGAAAATTTTACTTGGCAAATTACCATTTTGCCCTTCCTCTGATTTTCTATTTGTTTCGTCCTTCGTTTTGTTATTTAGCTCACAATTCGGTTTCTCCAAAATTTCTTATTTTACCAATAACTTCAACTTATTACCAGGGTTCCATTAAAACTGTCCGTTCGTAGAACGGACCTCGTTTACTATTTTTACTAAAGTATCCTTTATATTACGATAAATGTAATTCTCGTTAAATTAGCGTTAAACTCCTAAAGTTCCCGAAATTTTCTTAAAATCCTTATAAATCATTAGGATCGTAATAATGCTTTATTTTTGTAAAATGGACTTGATTGGACATAATAACAAAAATGCCATTATATTCTGTAATTACAAAGTCCCGTAAATCCAGGTGTTACATACCTGGTCTCCTGGAGATTGTTTGGAAAAAGGCTACCTCGATAGCTACTCAAACCTAAAACCATAGACAGGGTGTTAATTAGATCTTCTCTAAATTTCATTTCTGCTATTCAGAAATCTAAGGAAACTAGTTTGGGAGCTCAGTTCATCGTGCATTCCCGATTCACCACAAAACCCGAACTAGCTCTCACATACAGCATTTTCAATACACTCATTCTACAACAAATAGATCTTCTAATGTATATTCTGCTTTCATTATGAATCATCAGCAAGAAGGAAACTGAGGGAAAATTCACCTAGATGGACGAAGAATCTGGCAGGAAAATCGCCGAGAGGGAGACTGCTGAGCTGCTGAATACCGAAAGAGGTAATAAAACAGTGGCGGCTAAAACCCTTAGCTGACTCCTTTTATTACACTAATTATTGCAAATTACGTCTTTGCCCATAGCAGCTATGGCTTAACCTATTTAAACAACCAATCATAGACACTTAATTTCACAAGGAATAAAGGTTACTAAAAGGTTACCAGTTGCTACAATCTACCCTCCTTAAAAGAATTTTGTCCTCAAAATTCAGTGCTTAAACAGCTCAGGGTATCGGATCATCATGTACTGCTGGCGTTCCCGGGTTGCCTCCTCAACATTCTGATTATGCCATAAGACTTTCACTAGCTGAACCTCTTTGTTGCGCAACACTTTCACAGCATAGTCTAGGATCCTTATTGGTTTCTCCTCATATGCAAGAGTAGGATGAACTTCAATACTCTGCTGCTTCACAATCTGTGATGGATTTCGCACACACTTCTTCAACATGGAACACCTTGTGGATTCCTTCTATAGAGGTTAGTAGCTGTAATTCGTAAGCTGCTTTCCCAATCTTTTTCAAGATTGAAAAGAGTCCAATAAATCTGGGGTTCAACTTGCCTTTCTTACCAAATCTCACAACTCCTTTGAATGGTGATACCTTAAGAAAAACTTCATCACCTACTTCAAACTCTAATTCTCTGCGTCTTCTGTCGGCATAGCTTTTCTGTCGGCTTTGAGCTGTTAAGATCCTCTGGCGGATGAGGGCAACCTTCTCAACAGTTTGTTGCACAAATTCAGGACCAAGCAACTGTGCTTCACCAACTTCATCCCAGTACAAAGGAGATCTGCACTTTCGTCCATACAATGCTTCATACAGTGTCATTCCTATTGTTGCCTGAAAACTGTTATTATAAGAAAATTCCACCAATGATAAATATTTACTCCAAGATCCTTGAAAATCTAATATGCATGCACGGAGCATATCTTCTAAGGTTTGAATAGTTCTCTTGGATTGTCTGTCCGTTTGAGGGTGAAAAGCTGTGCTAAAACTAAGCTGTGTTCCTATAGCCTTGTGTAAACTCTTCCAAAACTTAGATGTAAATCTAGAATCTCGATCTGAAACTATGGTACCTGGAACTCCATGTAACCTAACAATCTCTTGCACATACAATTCAGCAAGCTGATCCATCGAGTATGTCATCCTCATAGGTAGAAAGTGGGCAGATTTGGTTAATCGATCAACTATTACCCAGATTGCATCATGTCCCTTTGCTGTTCTAGGCAATCCCACAACAAAGTCCATCGTTACATGCTCCCATTTCCATTCGGGAATTGGTAAGGGTTGTAATGTTCCTACAGGCCTCTGATGCTCAGCTTTAATCTGCTAACAACACAAACATGATCCTACATACTTTGCCACACACCTTTTCATACTTGGCCACCAATAATGCTGTTTGAGGTCCTTGTACATCTTCGTACTTCCAGGGTGGACAGAAAATCTAGAAGAATGTGCTTCAAAAAGAATCTCATCTCGAAGTTCTTTAATGGCAGGAACAAACTATCTATTTCTAAACTTAAGGATCCCATCATTGTAATAATTGAAATCTGAGTTAACAGTGGATTCTATACTTAATCTGCACTTGTTGCACTCGTCATCATTCGTCTGAGCTTCCTTTATTTTCTCCAGAATAGTAGGATTTAAGGTTATGGCTGAAAGTATAACTGATATACTGGATACTGCTTCTAGATTAAACCTTTGGAATTCTGACTCTAAGGCTAATGACATATCAAAAATCATAGTTGGGGTTGATGTTGTCACTCTGCTCAAGGCATCGGCCACTACATTAGCTTTGCCGGGATGATATTTGATCTCAAAATCGTAATCCTTGACAAACTCCAACCACCGATGTTGCCTCATATTTAATTCTTTCTGTGTGAAGATATATTTCAGACTTTTATGGTCCGAGAATATTTCACAAGTTTGTCCATACAGGTAATGCCTCCAAATCTTAAGTGCAAATACCACTGCAGCTAATTCCAAGTCATGTGTAGGGTAATTCTTCTCATGAATTTTCAACTGTCTAGAAGCATAGACTATTACCTTTCCCTCTTGCATCAGGACACAGCCAAGTCCAATCTTGGATGCATCACAGTAAATGCTAAATTTACCATTCTCAACGGGAAGTGTTAATATTGGGGCATTGGTCAATTTCTTTTTCAAAGTTTGGAAACTGGATTCACACTCCTCTGTCCAAGCATACTTGATATCTTTTCTTGTTAACCGAGTGAGGGGTGTTGCAATCTTCAAAAATCCTTCAATAAATTTTCTGTAATATCCTGCTAATCCAAGGAAACTCCGAATATCTGCAACACTCTTCGGTTGGGGCCACTCCTTAACTGCTTGAACCTTTGGCTGGATCGACAGATATTCCATCTCCAGAGATCACGTGGCCAAGAAAGTGAACTCTGTCTAACCAGAACTCACATTTGGAAAACTTAGCATAAAGTTGGTGCTGCCTTAGTAATCCTAACACCAAGCTCAAGTGCCTTGCATGCTCATCCTTAGTACTAGAATAGATTAGGATGTCATCTATAAACACTATGACTGTAATACCCTGCTTTTCGGGATATTAATACTTTAATATAAATGACATTTTTGTAAATATGTCAAATCAAGCCTGTTTTACAAACGGAAAGTTTCGTTGGGATCCTAATTATTAATATGAATTTTAGGTAAATTATGGGAATTTTAGGAGTCGTGACGCTAAATTACGGGAATTACGTTTCTCGTAATATCATGGACGTTTTAGTAAAAATAGTAAACGAGGTCCGTTTTGCGAACAGACAGTTTTAATAAATCCCAAATAATATGTTGGAGTTATTGGTGAAATAAAAAACTTTGGAGAAGCCAAATCGCTAGTTATTTAACGAAACAAAGGACGAAATAAATAGAGAAATCAAAGAAGGGCAAAAGAGCCATTTACAAATCAATTATATTAAATAGCATAAACTCTCTCCTCCCTCATTTCTTCTCTGCCCGCGAACCAGAACCCTTTCTGGCGATCTCTCCCTCACGCATGCCGCCGACGATTCTCCCTCAACCGACGCCGATTTCTCCTCCGATCAACGTCGTTCCTTCACGTTTCTTTCCCCAATCGACGCTCTAGGTAAGATTCTGTAGCTTTAGTACGTTAGATTTCAATTTTTAAGTCGGTAAAACGATTAGGGTTGGTTTAGGGTTTTTGTTAAAAATGCGAATTGAGGTTCGAGATTTATAGATTTGCCGTGTTTAAGAATATAAAGGATGTATTGAACATTATTGGACGAAGTTAAATTAATTTGTGAGAAATGTTAAATTTAATGAATTTCGGGTTTTTGGAAAAGCTCGTTATTGGATGTTTTGTTGAATCGAGTGCGAATTGGTTGATAAAATGTCTCGATTAATTAAATTATAGCTTTAGAAGAATTTCCTTAGGTAAGGATTTCATTAATTTGTACATTAACGGTTCAAACGCATTTTAATGATAATTGTTGTGAATTACCTTAGGTGAACCACGCTTGTGGACGGAGCCAGCATTCAACGGACATTAGGTAAGTCTCCGCGACTTGTTTGGCCGATTGGCCTACACTATACGATCTTCTGTTGTTTGAGGAAATTGGAGAATATAGATTGTGTTGGGTGAATAGGTTGGGTAGTTAGTTTTAGTTAAGTGTTATATGTTTATGTTCATTGTTTGTATGTTTTAATTATGTTTATAGCATTGCACATGTTCACGCATCATGTTTTCTGAAAAGCACGAAAAAGGAATTTCTATGCATGTTTTCATGAAAAGGAAAAGGATAATGAAAAGGTGTGAATGCATGTAATCTGGTCAAGGAGGTGGTGGTGGTTCAGACATGGCTGCTTGGGGAGCATGTTTGCTCCCCGGTTAGATATGAGGGGCTATCCAACCGTGGGATGTGCCGCTCTTATCTAGCGAGAGTGAGGCCACGGTGACGTATCTGTAATGTAATGAAATGAAATGAATAGCGAAAAGGTAGGACGCATGTTTTACGAACCGCATGCATAGCATTCACTTGCATTCACGTAGACTTACTGAGCCTTAAGCTCACGACTTATATCTATGGTGTAGGTGACCTCTACACAGGTGAGGATGAGATCGCTCCACCCGAGGCATGATCGGTTGAAGAAAGATGGCCCGTGGGAGTGTGCTGGGCAGTCGGTGCGCATTTTGACCTGTGGGGATGTAGGTATATGTTTTGGGGACACGATATGAATTGTATAGCTGAACATATTAGGATGTCAGGATCTGGTAGTGGATAGGTTTATGTTTGATGTTTTAAACGTGTTGGAAACCTGTTTTATAAACTGCTTTGGTGATCTTTAAAATAGGTGGAAATGCTCAGTTTTTAAACAGATCCACGAAGTTTGTTTTCACGAAAGATTATTATGTTTTAAACACGTTTTAAAATATGTTTTGGGTCGTTTAATCGGTGGTTGATAAAATGAGAAAAGAGTTAAGTTTTGTTGAAATGTTAAGAGTGTATGGGTAGGAGATGGATTGTATATGGAAGAGAAGAAGAATGGAAAAATGCATGGAAAGGTTGAAGTTTGCTCTCTGGAATTTCGGATTCCAGAGAGCATCGTTTATATTTTTGGATGGCTAAAGGGAGAGGCTACCGATCGTCGAAATAGGGCTAGCGATCGCTGATTACTGAGGCGATTGGGCGCAGGTGTGAGGGGCGACTGATCGCCCCTCCCTGATTTTGGTGCGACGACCGATCGCTGGGGCAGGGATTGCCGCCAGCGATCGATCGCCCATTATTGTCACACGGGCAATACCCGTTCTGCCCTCCACTTTATTTAAATTGTTTTAATTATTTGTTTTATGTTTTATTTAATTGATTTTTAAGATTTGTTTTAAGTGATTTTCTAAATGAACTTCAATGTTTTAATTCCGATTTTGATTCCGGTTTAAACAGTTTTAATTCCGCACGAACGTCATTAAAGTTTATAAATGGAAGGATAAAAAAAAAGTAATACGGTAAAAATTAGGATACGGGTAAGGGTCGCTACAATGACAAATTTATCTAAATAATCGTGGAACACTCTATTCATAAGGTCCATGAAGGCCGCCGGTGCATTTGTCAATCCAAAGAACATAACCAAAAACTCATAATGTCCATACCTTGTGCGAAAGGCAGTCTTTGGGATATCTTCAGATTTGACTTTCAATTGATAGTAACCTGACCTTAGATCAATTTTAGAGAAGACTCTTGCACCATTAAGTTGGTCGAATAAATCGTCAATCCTTGTTAATGGATACTTGTTCTTGACAGTTAGCTTATTTAGTTCCCGATAATCAATGCACATCCGCATCGATCCATCCTTCTTTTTGACAAAAAGGACAGGTGCACCCCACGGTGAAAAGCTAGGGCGTATGAACCCTTTCTCTAACAGATCCTCCAACTGCTTCTTTAATTCCTTAAGTTCTGTTGGCGCTAGCCTATATGGATTCTTAAACACAGGCTCGGCGCTGGGGTAAACATCTACAACAAATTCAATTTCCCTATCTGGTGGTAAGCTAGGAAGGTCATCCAAAAATACTTCTGGAAAGTCTTGGACGACTAAGACATTTTGAGGATTTGTTTTTCCTACAAGTTGTGTCTAAAACGATAGCTAAGAAGCACAAATACTCTTTACATGGGGAAGGTCTAGTGTTAATAGAAGTCATCACAGACATTTTCTTATTCTTCTTCGAAGCTTGAAAGGTATGTTTCAAACTACTAGGGGGTTGAAAGCTAACTATTCCAGTCCTACAATCAATTGTGGCGTGGTGCTTAAACAACCAGTCCATCCCTAGGATTACATCAAATCCCATTATATCCATAATAATGAGATCAGCAGGTAAATTCTTGTTTCCCACTATCACCACACTATTAAGCATCACTCGGCTAGAGTGCATGCATTCGCCAAAGGGTAACGTGACATTAAACATATGTTCAGGTGGCGTAGGTTGTACATCTAGCTTAATAGCAAATGTAGATGCTATAAATAAATGTGTTGTACCGGAATCTATTAAAGTAAAAGCAGGTATAGAGTTGATCAATATAGTACCTGATACAACAGCGGGCTGTTCCTCACCCGACTCCATCATGGAGAATATCCTCGGTTTAATCATAGCAGGGCCACTCTTAGAAGCTGGGCAGTCTCTGCTAATATGGCCGTCTTTGTTACAATTGTAGCATCTGGTGATTCTAGGCTTCGGGCATTCTTTGATCTTGTGTCCAACCTCTTCACAGTTAAAACACTTCCCAAAGCCCAATCTGCACTCGCCCGGGTGGTTCTTCAAACACTTAGGACACTGGGGGAATTTCCTGACATTCTGTATCTTCCCTCCTGTTCCTTGGCTATTCTAGCCTTCACTAGGCCTCTTCATTCCTCTTTGATGGTGTGGCTGGACAAACTTTTGTGGGACCTCCTTTGGTCCAGCACACTTCCTTTCAGCTTCTTCCACTTCTAGAGTAGTGGACACAACTTCACTGTATGTCAAGCCTTTAATACCACAAAATTTAACTCCTCGGTAAATTTCTGGCTTCAGCCCATGCACAAATTTGAACACCTTATCCTCATCCCGGAGAGCAAAATGTCCAACAAACCTAGACAGGGACTCGAATTTCCTACTGTACTCGGCCACAGACCCTGTCTGCTTCAAGTTCAGAAATTTCAACTTCTTTGCAGTTTGAACAGTGCTGCTAAAATACTTCTCATAGAAAATGTCCTTGAATTGTGACCAAGGCATCGCCAAGACATCAGTGGTGGTCTCTATTGTTTCCCACCAGAGTTTAGCATCACCAGCCAAATGAAACGTTGCCAACGTGACATTGTCGCCTTCTCCAATGTTGGCGCACCTAAACATACTCTCAATCTTTCTAAGCCACCCTTCAGCAATAACCGGATCAGATGACTGTCCATCAAACGTGGGTGGTTGTAGCCTCCTGAATTTATCCCTAGAATGTTCATTGCTAGAACTCGAGTTGGCACTTCCTTGTACCTCTCGGTTCAACAGCACTCCTAACTGATCGGACTGCTGACGCACTAGGTCTGTTTGCTGACGCACTAAATCTGTCAGCTGCCTAATCACGCTAGGATCTTCTTCACGTTCCGGATTCGGTATTTCTCTTGGTACTCTTGGTCTGCCTAGTCATCTAGACATCTTACTAGATTTCCTGCACAGGGTTAACTACTCTCATAAACATCTAATAACTTAGGCTAATATAAACACTTACAGGTTTTGGAGTACTCTCATGCAACGATTGGCACTGATAAGTAATCTTTTGAACGGTTTAACTGAATGTCTCTGATACCATACTGTAACGCCCCGAGTTTTCTGAACCCGGTTCGCTACTCAAGATACTGAACCAAACTATAGGATTTTTGAGAAAATTCTAAAACTTCACTCAGTTGACAAAATTTGACATTTTACATGGTAAACATTGAAAGTTTGCAGCGGAAAAAAAATCATTTGAGCATAACAGAGTTGAGCAAAGCTATAAACAACGTTTGAATAATCAGCTTTAATATTAAGAAATAATTCAGTCAAAAGAAATGAAGGCTTAAGCGTGAAATACTTAAAGTTCGTAAAAAGTCAAACGTGTCTTCTACGGAACAAAGTCAACGGTAGAGGCAGAAACAGAAATAGAATGCTTCTACCGCCAAACAGTGCCAGCGGTAGAAGTAGAGACAAAAGTCTCAGCGGTGAAAGCAGAGTCAGAATCGACACGTCGACTTCACACGTCATCTACTCACATCTGCCGACGACGCGTCGGCTGCACACATCTACCGATAAAACAAGTTGCGTCATCCGGTCACTAAACGACAAAATCCTCAAGTAACATCTGCCGATCACAAAACGACAAATTTCTTCCTACATCTTCAGATTACAAAATGAAAAATCTACTGCCTACATCATCCGATAGATATAATACTCGACATCACCCAGTCACAAAACGACAAATTTTAATACTCGCATCCACCGATAGACAAAACTCTCGACTTCTACCGATGGACTAAATCCCCCGATAGACCAAAAATACTCGTCATCTGCCGATAGACATCATCTACGGATAGATCAAAAATACACAACAAAACAGCATAGCAACAAATCACTCTAAACAAAGAAAACTTCGACTACTAAAAAAACTTGAGCATTTTACTAAAAATCATTCAAAAAAAAAAAAAAAAAAAAAAAAAAAAAAAAAAAAAAAAAAAAAAAAAAAAAAAAAAAAAAAAAAAAAAAAAAAAAAAAAAAAAAAAAAAAAAAAAAAAAAAAAAAAAAAAAAAAAAAAAAAAAAAAAAAAAAAAAAAAAAAAAAAAAAAAAAAAAAAAAAAAAAAAAAAAAAAAAAAAAAAAAAAAAAAAAAAAAAAAAAAAAAAAAAAAAAAAAAAAAAAAAAAAAAAAAAAAAAAAAAAAAAAAAAAAAAAAAAAAAAAAAAAAAAAAAAAAAAAAAAAAAAAAAAAAAAAAAAAAAAAAAAAAAAAAAAAAAAAAAAAAAAAAAAAAAAAAAAAAAAAAAAAAAAAAAAAAAAAAAAAAAAAAAAAAAAAAAAAAAAAAAAAAAAAAAAAAAAAAAAAAAAAAAAAAAAAAAAAAAAAAAAAAAAAAAAAAAAAAAAAAAAAAAAAAAAAAAAAAAAAAAAAAAAAAAAAAAAAAAAAAAAAAAAAAAAAAAAAATACTACTTAAATCCGTGCAATACTCCAAGATTTGGTAAAACCACTATTAAAACCAACAGAGAATCATTATCAGAAAAGTCTAAAATGTATTCAAAACATTAAAACTCCCACTGTCACAAAAAAAACTCTCAACATACTTAAATTGAATCATGGTTCACTAAACCTTCTCATCTACTGACACCAGTTAAACCGCCCCATCAGTTGCCAGATCGGTGCATGAATGCACCCCTCCAACCTACCTAGTTCTCAGCAAACTCAGAGAACACACCTGCTGTCACTTCTTCACCTACATCACAAAACTCATCTATTAGCATAATGCTGAAACATAAATTCCTAAACATGCAGTTTCTACTTTCTCATCTTAGTTGCAAATGCATTCATTTTTGATCTGATCCCCCTATGAAATTGGGAGTTGGATCACTTCTCCCAAAGTCATACATCCTCTCTCTTGATTAAGGGGCGGATTAGTTTCCTTAACAACTGTTCAGATCCCCCTGTGAAATTGGGATTTGGATCACTTCCCCCAAAGTCATACATCCTCTCTCTTGATTAAAGGGCGGATTAGTTCCCTTAACAACTGTTACAGTCTGTTCATTCCTTACCATGCCATTTCATGTAAATTCATTTTCGCATACATGACATACAAACACATTCAAGCATACACAATCCTACTGTTTTGTGATGTAGGCCCAAAGGCACAAGCATACTTTACTTACCTGGTCTCCTAGAGATTGTTTGGAAAAAGGCTACCTCGAGAGCTACTCAAACCTAAAACCATAGACAGGGTGTTAATTAGATCTTCTCTAAATTTCATTTATGCTATTCAGAAATCTAAGGAAACTAGTTCGGGAGCTCAGTTCATCGTGCATTCCCGATTCACCACAAAACCCGAACTAGCTCGCACATACAGCATTCTCGATACACTCATTCTACCGCAAACAGATCTTCTATTGTATATTCTGCTTTCATTATGAATCATCAGCAAGAAGGAAACTGAGGGAAAACTTACCTAAATAGATGAAGAATCTGGCAGGAAAATCGCCGAGAGGGAGTCTGCTGAGCTGCTAAATACCGAAGGAGGTAATAAAACAGTGGCGGCTAAAACCCTTAGCTGACTCCTTTTATTACACTAATTATTGCAAATTACGTCTTTGCCCATAGCAGCCAAGACTTAACCTATTTAAACAACCAATCGTAGACACTTAATTTCACAAGGAATAAAGGTTACTAAAAGAGGTTATTAATTAAGGTGGACATTACCAGTTGCTACAGCCACCCCATTCCGTAAACCTCTACACGTCTACAATCCAATAAAACCATCAAATTTGGCAACCAAACAAATTGGCCAGACCGAAAACACCAAAACAGAATCGGCCATCAATGTTCCCAAAACCGATTTTTCTCCAACTTCCATCCATTCTTCAATTTAATTGCCTAAACACCCTAAACGAACCTATCAAATGCTTAAACCATCAAATTGGCAAGAAAATACATCAAGAAAAACATAATTTCGAAATCCCCACCTAAGTTTTTTTCAAACTCCTTCAAAACTTCACCAATCTCACCAAAAACACCGACAAACTCCACTATTATGCATACAAAATAAAACCCATCAAATACTAACCTCAAATCTTGAAGAAAATTGAAGAAGAAGTGGAGGGAGAGCCCTCTTCTTGCTGCTGTAAAAAATCGTGGAGAAAGGGTGAGGAAGACAACCCTTTTTCTCTTTTTAACCTACCTCACTTTTCTCTTTTAAAAAAAATCCACAACTTTCTCATTTTTTTAAAATCACCCCACCTTTTCTCTCTTCCTTTTCTCCATCACGTGATCATCACTTTTTTTTTACTCCTCCTTTAGGTTCGAGGATCTCTCTAGAGGAGAATAGATGGATTTATCTGCTGAATGAGGGGAGACTGAGAGACCACCAGGAAAGGAAGAAAGAGATTAGTGTGGCAATTGGAAGATCAACCATGCTTCTTCTTCTTCTACTTTTTTGAGATTTTTCTTTTGATGAATATTTTTATTTTTGGATTTTATTGACATGAATTTGAGATAAGTTTTCAATCTTGTCTATGAGAGAAAGTATTCGTTACATGATTTATTGAAATCTATGCAAGTTTGTTTATTTTTTGTTGAATAATCTATCATTATGTTTGTTGTTTAATTCGAATTGTGTCGACAGACAAATTTGATGTTACATGTTTCTGTTGTATCCAGAAGTAGATAGGAATTTTGAGATGCATGATTGATTAAATAAATTAAATTGTTAACAAAATAATTGACATTAATTTATTTGGCATCGAGAATAGGATTCTAAGAAATTCGGATTAAGTTTTGTCTTTTCAAAAATCGAAGAAAATTCTACGGCGAATTTAACGGCAATTCGAGAGAACTCTAAAAAGTATTAGTTCTCGCTATTTAGTGAAAAATGTTGTACCTTTCCATAGCGTTAGCAGTAAATTGTATGTAACGAGGAAATTGTTCCTAACCAAGGCTTTCATTATCGTAATCTTCTCAATTTGTTTCAATCCATTTTTTATTAATATTTGAGTAAATTTAAATTTTATATTATTATGCCGCTCACGCCATTTTTCATTATATTTCATCTTTATTTTATATAATTTTATCGCAATTAAATTTAGTTAAGATTATCCTCGTGAGATCGACTTTTACTTACTCTTTATTACATTGTTAGTGACACGTGCACTTGCGTTAGGTGTAGAAAATCACTAAGAATAGCTATGGAGGAGTTATAAAACAAACGAAACTATGTCCATTTTTTTTTATTTTTTTTTTGTTTTTTTAAAATAAAATGAAACAAATAAATAATTGTAAGGAAAAAGATTTTTCCGTAACAAAATACAATCAAAATCAATCTATTTTTGGAATGAAAAAGATTAACCATAACAAGATACATGACATGCTAGATTCACATTTTTCGAATAATCAGAATCAGAAAAATGGAAACTCTGATCAATTTTTCAATTTTTTTCACAAAATTACACATTATAAAAAATTAATTTTATAAAAATACCAAACAATATTAGACTTACTTAAAAATTAGACCGCATATTCATCAAACCATGGAAAGATAATCTGAAACTTTTTGTGATTTTATAACACTTGTACCATTTATTGTCATTTTAGTAAATTAAATCATAAAACAAACGTAGATTATACATTATAAAAAATTAATTTTAAAAAAATATTAAACGATATTGGATTTACTTGAAAATTTGACCGCATATTGGCCACACCATGTGAAGATATTCTATCAATTTTAGTTATTTTCTAACATTTGTACCATTTATTTCCATTTTAGTGAATTAAATCATAAAACAGACGTACCCTACACATTATAACATATTAATTTTAAAAAAATAACAAACGATATTGGATTTACTTGAAAATTTTACCGTATATTCAGCACACTATGAGAAGATAATCTATAAATTGGCATGATTTTATAACACTTGTACCATTTATTGTTATTTTAGTGAATTAAATCATAAAACAGACGTACAATGTGATTGAGTACTCAACTCTTTTCAAAATGTATCGATTTTACCGCATGTTCACCGCCTTTTTCTCTTGGAATAAATCTCATTTAATATATATTTTGCTCCATCAATCTCGGAAGATACATCAATGTGATTGAGTACTTCACTCTTTTCATAATCTAACGAAACATATTTTGACATCGCAAAGCTTAATGCTTGCAAGACATATTTGGATAAGTTGTCAAAATATATTACGTTAAATTATGAAAAGCCGTGGAGTACTCAATCACATTGATGGATCTTCTGAGATGGATGAATGAAACATATATTAAATGAGATTTATTCCAAAAGAAAGAGGCGGTGAACATGCGGTAAAATCGTTATATTATGAAAAGAGTGGAGTACTCAAACATGCCTTGTAAGCATTAAGTTTTGCGATATCCTTCTAGTCTGAAGAAGCTGATATAACAAATTACAGCCTGAAGATAGTCATATGTTTCTTCTTCCATAGCCGTGCGTAGAAGATTCCTGCACATAATGAAAACTATATTAAAATAGATGTACAGTGTGTTTATGAGCGAAATGTGTTGGACTGTACTTGCGTCCCGTCAAATGTGTTGAAACCCACAAACGTCTCTTACAAAGCAGCACCTTGAAGTGGATCTGTTACGCTATGGGTCTATAAATAGTGGAAGGAAATACAAGCGGAAGATTCAAAATGAAAATAACAATCGGTGCTAAAAGAACACCCAAAAAACAGACACTAACAACAAAACAAAGAAGCGAAAAATAGAAAAATGTAAAGAAGGAAAAGGAATGATACTGAGAAGTGAACGTCGTGAAGTGGATGGAGCGATGAGGGAACCATCGCTGACCGAAAAGGATGCTCACTGCACCTTTCAGGAAAGCCTTCCTTCGTGAAGCAAAGAAAAGTCCCAGTTGCCGGACACGGTCTTGCATACGCAGCTTCGTTGTAACACTCGGCATTTTTGCCTATGTAATTATTCCCCGGATCATTTAAGCGGAATTAATTTGATATTAATACAATGAATGTTTTGTTGAAAAACAAATCGACAGAGCTTGTATTGAATTGCATAATGGAATAAAAATCAAACTAATATGTAACTAAACTAAACAAAACCATTAGTTAGAGATGCATGGAGGGGAAAATTATGAAGGAGTTAAGGTTAGTGGGAAGAAAACCAATGGATGATTGACACTTGGCAAACTTGTTTAAGAAGCCAATGCCTTTTTCTCTTCCTTTCTTCTTCCCTTCTCTGCACTCCTACGTGAAACACTTCCTTATTTTCTCTCTTCCAGACGACCAGCGACGATTCTAAACTCTCTCCTTTTCCTGTTTTCTCCAGCTTTCTCCAGTAAAGGTAACCCTTTTTCATTAGTTAACAAGTGTAGGTTAGTTATTCTTTAGTTTTAATGAAGTTTAGGGTTAACATCAGATTATACACAAATATAGGTTCGTGAATCACCAAAGACTTACGTGTGAGACTTGCAACTCACGGATAACAGGTAAGTTCATGCGTATAAGTTGGCCCTTAAGGCCCTACAACATGGAGGTACTAGGTTTTGGTTCGGGTAGTTAGGTCGTAGGTTAGGCTATAAGCTAAACGTGTTCTGTGTGTTCTGTGTGTTCTGTTTCATGTTTGTTTTTATTCTGCCGTCTATCTATGTTATGTTCAAGCACCGTAAATGTTCATGCATACATGTTTTCTATGAAAGTCATGCAAATATTTTCAGCATAGATTTGAAGTTATGAAAGTTAAAAATGTGAATGTAATATATGGTTAAGTGTGGACGAGGACTGGCATCCTGTCATGTACTCCTATTATATCCTGTTGTGGCATGTATTCTTGTTGCGCCAGCTCTTCCTCCCACTTATACCTTCCTGTCTAGTGAAACGTAATGTAACGTAACGTAATGTTCATGTATTTGAAAATGTTCACGCACAGCATATGCATCACTGTATTTCATGTTCTTACTGAGCTCTAGGCTCATAGTTGAACTCTTTGTTGTAGGTATGGATCCTCCAGAAGAGGACCTTGTGCCTCAAGCTGATGTAGTTGATGTAGTTGGCGGCTCGAGTTCATGGGGTTTGGTTGCTGCAGTCAGACAGATGTTATTCCTGTGAGGATGTATTTTCTATAGTTATGTCAAGTTTTGTACAACTTCTGAAATTTTAAAATGATGTATAAAATTTTTGTCGATGTTTTAAAAAAAAAAACCTCTATTTGACAGTTGATTGTATATTTGAAATATTCTGGAACTGTTTGGAGTCTTTTCCTTTCAAGTTGTTCATGGATTGTCTAGAGATTTAGAGCTATCCATGCAGTTTGTTTTCTTGAATCTCTGTCATGTTGTCAAGCATGTTTTAAAACTGTGTTTTGAATCGAGTTTTGGGATTTTGATGCTTTTGTGTCAAAAGATGTAAGTTGTCAAAAAGAGAGGTAGCCGATTGATCGCCTAGGATAGCTGATCGATCGGCGGAGCAAATGTTATGTCTTCAAGTCTTCAAATTTTCCTTCTGTAAAACAGTCGTCCATGCCTTCTGTAAGATAGTCGTCCACACCTTCTGTAAAAGAGTTGTTCATTTTGTTCTGTGAACAGTCGTCCACGCCTTCTGTAAAACAGTTGTTCATTCTGCCTTTATATTCAGTCGTCTATTCTGCCTTTCAGTTTCTGTCTTTCGAGTTTAGGGTAAAGATGCCCGAGTAACGGTTATTTTGGAATGTACTAGTTGTGTTCGAAACATTTCTAATAAAGAATCAATGGGGATTTTTAAACGTCCACGTTCACTGTTTTGTCTTTTATTTTTAAACGTCCACAGCTTCTGTTGTCCACAGATTCTGTCTTTTGTTTTAAACATCTACGGTCACTGCCTTTGATTTTAAACGTTCACAGGCTTCTGTTCTCTACTGTTTCTGCCTTTCATTTCAAACATCCACGGCTTCTATCATCCACAGTAAGTCTTCCATGGCATGACATCCAGTTTCTGTTTCTCATCTTATTATGCCTTCCCCTGCATGTCCGTCGTCCATTCTGTTTCCTTTTCTAAAACGTCCAAAGTATTCTGTCTCCCTGTTTTTCTTTTGCTATTTATTTCTGAAGTCTGACTTCTAATATGTTTTTCCTGTCTTCAATTCCAAAGAGATTTTCTCTGTGTACAGTTTTAAAAGTTCAAAAAAAAAATGTCACGTTTTAAATGTCCGGAGTGATGGCTTCTCGGCCCTAATCGGGTTGAGGGTCGTCACAGTTATGGTATAAGAGAAAAACTGAGTTTTAAAAGCGATTCTGTAAACTGTCTGACTGCGCAATCCGCCACGTGAGATCGCTCCACCAACTGTAAGTGTTTAAGTTTCTATATCCGTTTTAGTTTATTAAGTTAAGTTCCTTGTCATTTATGGGATTTACATAGAAAAGGTGAGAGGACACCAAGGTGAGCCAAATGATAGAGGCGATGCCCTTGACCGTTTAACTGAACTGGTCAGCGTTCAGTCTCGCATGATGGAGCGCATGATGGCTGATAATGGGAACAACAACCGTGCTAATGCTCCACGTGACTCTAGTGGAGAGAGATTTCGGCAACTCCAACCGCCTATGTTCGATGGATTATCAACAGATCCTACTCATGTCGAAGAATGGATCCAGCAGATCGAACGTATGTTCATCAATGCTGAAGTGGAGGAAAAAAAGAAGGTGATATGTTCCTTGTTCCATCTCATCAAAAATGCTGGATTTTGGTGGGACACGGTGCAGTCATCTATCGTGGCATTGAGCTGGGAAGGTTTCAAAAAGATTTTCTACGAGAAATACTTCGACCACGGTGTGAGGAAAGAAAAGATGACCGAATTCTCTCGGCTGCGACAATTTAGAACGGTGGCCGAGTATGTTCAGAAGTGCGAGTCACTGTCACACTACGCACCTCATCTGGTGGCCACCGACGAAAACAAGGTATACCAGTTCATCTAGGGTCTGAAGATAGACCTCTTATGAGGAATTGCGACGGGAGGGTTTGATGAGGCACCGTATGCAAAAGTGGTGGACAAAGGCTTATCAGTTGGAAGCCTTAGAGGCGAAGTCTCAGAGATATAGAGATACATCGAAGAGAATCCTACATGATGTCCCTCAACAGCAACAACAAAGGGGTCAGTCTGGGCAACCACAACGACAACAGAACAGAGGTGTTAAGAGACCTAATGAGATATCCGCCTATCAGGACAAGGGGAAAAAACCTATAGGAGCTCCTTAGCTTCCTGTATGCCCGCGTTGCATGAGAAATCATATGGTGGAGTGCAGGCTCTTTACTAGTCGTTGCTTCCGATGCGACAAGGAGGGCCATCATGTCCAAGATTGCCCAATGCCTGACACGAGACCGAATCGAGCCGTGCCAAGGGTTTTTGCAATGATAGAGGATGATGATGACACACAGCATACGGCGATCACAGGTACAATATTGATTTGTGATACACCTGCTTAAACTTTGTTGGACACGGGGGCTACACATTCGTTTGTGGCAATGGACTTTGTGGGTAGGGAGAACTTATGTATTGTGCCGTCATATTAACCTTACAACGTCATGCTACCATCCAGAGAGTTTATTCACTCCGAGCAGGAAGTGCAGGGTGATATAGTGTCAGTTGGAGACCAAAAATTGTATGTCAATCTTATCATCATTGGTATGAAAGGATACGAGGTAATTCTGGGGATGGACTGGCTGTTTAGACATCATACCACCATCAACTGCAGGTCCGGGCTCGTGTCTTTTAAGCGCCCGAACGAGGTAGAGTTCTCCTATCAGGCAATACCAAAGAAACACAATATGCCTGTTATATCCTCCTTGAAAGCTCAACAGCTGATGAGGTCAGGATGTGTCAGATTTCTTGCCCAAGTAATAGATGTTCAAAGGCAAGGTGAGGCAGAACTACAAGATATCCCAGTGGTTCGAAACTTCCCAGGGGTCTTCTTAGATTACCTGCCATGATTGCCACCGGATCGTGAGATTGAGTTTAAAATTGATGTATATCCTAGTGCTAAATCGGTATCGAAGAATCCGTACCGTATGGCGCCGATAGAGCTGAAGGAGTTGAAGACTCAGCTAAAGGAACTAGTGGACAAGGGCTTTGTACGCCCTAGTTTCTCTCCGTGGGGCACTCCCGTCTTGTTCGTTAAGAAGAAGGATGGGTCCCTACGTATGTGTATTGACTACTATGAGATGAACAAGTTAACCATCAAGAATAAGTACCCGTTGCCGAGGATCGACGACTTGTTTGACCAATTACAAAGGGCTTGGGTATTCTCAAAAGTTGATTTACGCTCCGGTTATTACCAGTTGAAGGTCAAAGCTGGCGATATTCCAGTTGGAGTCGCCACGTAATTCATAACTTAATCTCCTAATCAATCGGTTCTTACTTCATGCACCTTATTCATTATCAGTGTTATATATATATTTTTTTTACAAACATCTTCTAAACTGCATTTACCGATAAAGTCATAGACTCACATCGACCGATGGTCACGTGCCTGCCACGCGACACATCTGTCTCCAAACATCTCTTAAACTGCATCTGCCGATAGAGTCCTAGACTCACATCAACCGATGGTCACGTGCCCGCCACGCGACACATCTGTCTCCAAACATCTCTTAAACTGCATCTACCGATAGAGTCCTAGACTCACATCGACCGATGGTAAAACATCTACCGGTCACTAGACGACAACACACATCGACCGATGGTAAAACATCTACCGGTCACTAGACGACAACACAACACTTACATCATTTGGTGTTTGAGATTCACAGCATCTACCGATAGACATGTGCAATCCACGTGCTCTTTTAAGACATCTTCCGATAGAGAACATCTATCGGTGGATGCAAATTCGTACATCTTCCGATAGAGGATATCTATCAGTTAATGCAAACTCATACATCTTTCGATAGAGAACATCTATCGGTTGATGCAAACTCCTAACATCATCCAATGGAGTACAGCTATCGGTGGACATAGATATGCATAGACTTCTAACTTTATTGACTAATCACTCTTATAAATGAAAATCAAAGACTCATCCAGAATACACATAGCGGAAGACTTAACAATAGATCATTTAATAATCCTTATAATCATTCCCAGACTCAGTAGACAACAAGACAATTTCAAAACTCAATGTTATAAAAATAAACTCATCCTGCTTAAACTACCATATTCTTAATCATAACAAAATCATAGAGCATTAACCAGGGGTCTTAATCACCATCCAGCCACAGAATTGCACCCTGATCACCTTCTAGCAACCAGACTTAGACATCTTCATTAGCTTTGGAATCCTCACCTGAAATCTCGTCACCTACATCATAAGGTTTAAACTATAAGCCTAATGCTTAGTAAGGAATGCAATACTAACATGTATACGTGAATGCATAGTTGCAAGAAAATCATGATCATGTTCGTTTCATGCTCTTTTCATGTTCTTATTCATGTTCTTGTTCATCACTTTCATCATATGGATTAAGGGAGGATTTGTGCCGTAAAGAGGGGATGACAGTGCAAGTGTACATAGTCTCTTCGGGCCGTATTCATGGTCCTTCTCTTTGGACAGTGACATACGCCAAACCGCCCCCAACCCTCACTTAATCTGGTTGTATAGGTTTCATATTCATTCTCATATCTTGTTCATGGGGAAAAAACATGCTCATAAATCATTTTCATATGCTTGAGAAGTAAATCATGATGCATGACATGAATGTTCATAAATCATCAGGCTATGGAAAGTATCATACTAGACAGTTGACTTCATAGACACTATTAGAACATCACACAACATAGTTCTCAGACATCCGTAAATCATCCAAGTACAAACCATCTTACCAACTTAAAACAAACATCAAACACATAACTAATTTAGTACCCTTAAGATGTAGGGCCCTAATGGCCGGAAATCTTAATACATTTACTTACCTGTTGTCCTTTACAAATGGAATACTCCTTTCAAATCTTCTTCACCTAAATCATTTCACATTACCAAGTTAAAATAGAATCCTCATAGTGCTAATCAAAAATCATCATAATGCTTAACCTACTTGTATTTCTATATTCTTCTGCCGAGCACCTTGTGTGCGTGGATTAAATTTCTACAATCTAAATAACCAGATTCAGCCCAGTAACTAATCGCATACCGCTATCTAAATGTCCAGAATCAACTCGGAAATGCCTTTACTAAACGCATAATAAAAATGATCCTATTATTAATCTGCTATTAAAGAATCTGAAACCTCGGGTTCTAACTGAAAACAGAGCTCAAAGCATCAACCAGTAACTACATTCCTTAAGTCTTACCTGGTAAGCTGAGTGTCGGAGAGAACGAAGGAGAATCGGTTGTTGATGAAGAGGGCTACCTGCTGCGAGAGAGGGAGAGTTCTGGGAGGATGGGAATCGCCGAGAGAGAAAGTCGGCTACAGTGGGGTTTTTGTGAGGTTTAAGAGTTTCTATTTTCTATTTATACCAAAAAAGTTCCTTCTTAATTACAATTCTGTCACCACAATAGAAATCCAATAAGCTTTGGTATATAATGATTAAATAAAAGGTCAAATAAAGAGATGACCGTTAATTCTGTTAAGAAAATCACCTGACTGAGAATGTCGGGTGTTACATCCACCCCTCCTTAAACAAATTTTCGTCCCCGAAAATTGATCAAACGAAGAGCTCCGGATATTTGTCCAACATATCTTGTTGTCGTTCCCATGTGGCTTCTTCAACTCCATGGTTTGTCCATAAGACCTTAACCAAAGGAATTTCCTTATTCCTCAGAGTCTTTACTGCTGATTCCAAAATTTGCACTGGCTTCTCTTCATACATTAATGTTGGCTCAATTTCGACATCCACTGGCTTAACAACCTGTGTAGGATCCCGTATGCATTTTCTCAACATAGACACATGAAAAACATTTTGAACTTTTTCCAGTGAAAAAGGCAATTGCAGTCTATAAGCTGAGCTGCCGATCCTTTCCAAGACAGGGAATGGTCCAACGAATCGCGGATTAAGCTTTCCCTTCTTGCCAAATCTAAGTACTCCCTTAAATGGTGAAATCTTTAAAAATACCTCATCTCCGACGGAGAACTCCAGATCTCTCCTCCTTTGGTCTGCATAACTTTTCTGTCGGCTTTGTGCAGTAATCAGTCTTTTTCTAATAGTGGCAATCTTGTCAGACATCTGTTGCAAGATCTCGGGACCTAGGAGTTTTGCTTCACCGACCTCATCCCAGTACAAAGGTGACCTGCACTTTCTGCCATAAAGTACTTTATAAGGTTCCATACCTATGGTGGACTGGTAACTATTGTTGTAAGCAAACTCAATCAAGGGCAGGTATCGACTCCATGATGCCTGAAACTCTAACACACAAGCCCTTAACATATCTTCAAGTATCTGAATAGTCCTCTCAAATTGACCATCGGTTTGAGGGTGGAATGCGGTGCTGAAGGATAACTTTGTTCCTAATGTGTCTTGCAAACTTTGCCAAAATCTTGAGATGAATCAAGGATCACGATCGGAGACAATAGATAAGGGAATCCCATGCAATCTGATAATTTCCTGAATGTACAGGTTAGCAAGCTGGTCCATTGAAAAGGTCATTCTTACTGATACAAAATGTGCTGATTTTGTCATTCTGTCTACCACAACCCAAACACTATCATGTCCTTTGATTGTCTTTGGTAATCATACTACAAAATCCATGACAATGTTTTCCCACTTCCATTCAGGGATCAGTAAGGGTTGAAGAGTACCTCCTGGGCGTTGGTGTTCTGCTTTAACTTGTTGGCAAATCAAGCATGACTCTACAAACTTGGCCACATCCCTCTTTAAGTTTGGCCACCAATAATGTAGCTTCAAGTCCTGATACATCTTGGTGCTACCGGGATGCACAGAAAAGGAAGAAGAATGAGCTTCAGCCAAGATCAACTCACGCAACTCCTTAACACTCGGAATGTACCATCGATTTCTAAATTTAAAAATACCATCATTAGATAGGCTGAACTCAGAGGATGCGTCCTTTAACTTACTCATCATACTATTATTCTCCTTTGAATCCATCTGCTGTGCCTCTTTGATCTTATCTAAAATGGTTGGTTGAATGGTTAAAGTAGCAAGTAGGCTCGACAACTCATTAACTAACTCCAATTCGAACTTTTGAACTTCTTGCCTCAAAGGTACTGATATAGTTGATACTGCGGGCTGCATTATCTTTGACATTCTGCTTAATGCATCAGCCACAACATTGGCCTTACCAGGATGATACTTAATTTCAAAGTCATAATCTTTAACAAATTTTAACCAACGTCTCTGTCTCATGTTTAATTCCTTTTGAGTAAAGAGGTATTTCAGGCTCTTGTGGTCTGAAAACACATCACACTGCCGACCATACAAGTAGTGCCTCCAAACTTTCAGTGCAAACACAACAGCAGCTAATTCCAAATCGTGAGTGGGGTAGTTCTGCTCATAACTCTTCAGCTGCCTAGAGGCATACGCTACAACCTTACCATCTTGCATCAAAACACACCCCAGACCAATTTTTGATGCATCACAGTACACACTAAACTTACCTTCTTCGGTTGGAAAAGTCAAAAGCGGGGCTGATGTCAACTTCAGTTTAAGTGTCTGGAAGCCATCTTCACAAGCTTCAGTCCAAGAGTACTTGGTGTCCTTCTTTGTTAAATTAGTTAAAGGCTTAGCTATCATCGAAAATCCCTTAATAAACTTCCTATAATAGCCTGCCAAACCAAGAAAACTACAGACTTAACTGGCATTTCTTGGCTGTGGCCAGTCCTTAACAGCTCAAATCTTGGTTGGATCTACTGATATGCCCTCAGCAGAGATGACATGACCTAAAAAGTTAACCTTATCCAGCCAGAATTCACACTTGGACAACTTGGCATAAAGTTGTTGTTGTTTCAGGGTTGTCAAAACTAATCTTAAGTGTTCTTCGTGGTCAGCTTCAGTCCGTGAGTATATAAAAATATCATCTATGAATACAATCACAAACATGTCCAAATATTCACGAAACACTCGGTTCATCAAATCCATAAAAGCTGTAGGTGCATTGGTTAATCCAAACGACATCACAAGAAATTTATAATGTCCATAACGGGTCCTAAAAGCTGTCTTAGGTACATCTTCCTCCTTAACCTTCAGTTGGTAGTACCCCGAACGCAAGTCAATCTTTGAAAACACTTTAGCTCCTTGTAATTGGTCAAACAAGTCGTCAATTCGGGGCAAGGGGTATTTATTTTTAATTGTCAACTTGTTCAGTTCTCGGTAATCTATGCACATCCTTAGGGAACCATCTTTCTTCTTAACGAATAACACAGGTGCACCCCAGGGAGAACTACTAGAGCGTATAAATCCCTTGTCTACTAATTCCTGTAGTTGGACTTTTAATTCCTTCAACTCAACAGGTGCCATGCGATAAGGGTTCTTAGATACGGGTAATGCCTTGGGGTATGTATCAATTACAAACTCTATTTCTCTATCAGATGGTAATCCTGGCAAATCATCCAAAAATGCCTCAGGGAACTCTCGGATAATAGGAATATCTTGTAATTCTATCTTATTCTTCACCCGAACATCCATTATACTAGCTAGGTAACTCTCACAGCCGCCTTTCAATATCCGTTGAGTCTCTAGTGAGGATATAATCGGTATTTTACTTATCTTTGGGATAGGTTGAAAGGTATACCGATCTCCATTCGGGGGTCTGAATTTAACCAAACCAGACCTACAACTTATCGTGGCATGATGTCTGAATAACCAATCCATTCCCAGTATAACTTCATACCCCTTCATGTCAATTACTATTAATTCTACATATAACTTCTTATCTCATAAGGACACAATATCACCTTTCAATATCTGCTCAGAATACAAGGACTTTCCTGATGGTAACATCACACTATATGGCCTATCAGCTGGTAAATATTCTAACTTATTCTTACACGCAAATAAGGTTGCAATAAATGAGTGTGTGGCTCCCGTGTCTATAAGTGTATAAGCAGAAATACCACAGATCATGATTGTACCTGTTATGAATGTATGCTGCATGGTATCTTCATCTTCCATCATAGCAAAGACTCGGGGCATTACTCTTGCTCGATTTGGATCAGGTGGCATGGGGCAGTCTCTGACTATATGTCCAACTTTATCACATCTGAAGCAACGACCAGAATGCAACTTGCATTTGCCATGGTGGTTCTTCTGGCAGTTGGAGCATAAAGAGACTAATGGTCGTTTTCCCTTCCCTTGGTCATCATTTGGATTGAAGGGTCTCTTTATACCCTGCTGTTGTTGTTGTGGTCCCCTGTTCTGTTGCGGCTGCCATCCTTTGTTCTGACGTGGTGGCGGCTGAGTTTCCTTCGTGAACTTCCTTGGCTACTCACGCTGTGCATATGTTGTCATCTCAGCCTCTTCCAGCTCCAAGGCCTTAGCCGTCACTTCACCACAAGGTACATTGTATATTCCAGCAGTCTTTACTCTCATATACAAACTCGGCTTCAGTCCTTGAACAAATTGGTAAATCCTGTCCTCATCATCCTCAACCAATCGGGGAGCAAACCGTGATAAAGTATCAAATTTGCATATGTAATCCGTCACCGAGCCAGTTTGTCGCAAATTCATGAACTCCTTCTTCTTGTTGGCCCGAACAGTCCTATTAAAGTACTTGTCAAAGAAGGCAGTCTTAAACATTTCCCAAGTCATAGCTCCTACATTAGCAGTGCTCTGGATTGAATCCCACCAATACCTTGCACTCAATTCCAAATGAAAGACAGCATATGTGACCTTATCCCCTTCGTCAACCTTTGCATACTTAAACATATCCTCCATCTTTTGAATCTATTCCTCAGCATAAATAGGATCCGAAACATGTCCATTAAACACCGGGGGTCGAAGCCGGTGGAAACGCTCACCCCCATGATCATGAGTTGCGTTAGTACTGGAGTTGCCTTGTTCCTCTCTAGTGGTCATAAGCTGTTCTATTTGGCGTGATTGACGAATAACTAATTCTGCCAGCTGAGCAATAGTGTTACTATCCACATTGTCCTCTCTCTGTTGACCTCTCACCATTTTGGGATTCCTAAACAATAATCATAACATATCTTAACTTAATGACATTGCTAAAATTATAAACACTTACAGTTGTTGGAGTGTACTCAGGTGGCAATCTGTGCTGGGAGGCAGTTTGCAGAATCAATTTTAGAATCTGGTTTTTGCTTTGATACCATAATTGTAACGACCCCAGTTGGAGTCGCCACGTAATTCATAACTTAACCTCTTAATCAATCGGTTCTTACTTCATACATCTTATTCATTATCAGTGTTATATATTTTTTTTTTTACAAACATCTTCTAAACTGCATCTACAGATAGAGTCATAGACTCACATCGACCGATAGTCACGTGCCCGCCACGCGACACATCTGTCTCCAAACATCTCTTAAACTGCATCTGCCGATAGAGTCCTAGACTCACCTCATTCGATGGTCACGTGCTCGCCACGCGACACATCTGTCTCCAAACATCTCTTAAACTGCATCTGCCGATAGAGTCCTAGACTCACCTCATTCGATGGTCACGTGCTCGCCACGCGACACATCTGTCTCCAAACATCTCTTAAACTGCATCTGCCGATAGAGTCCTAGACTCACATTGACCGATGGTAAAACATCTACCGGTCACTAGACGACAACACAACACTTACATCATCCAGTGTTTGAGATTCACATCATCTACCGATAGACATGTGCAATCCACGTGCTCTTTTAAGACATCTTCCGATAGAGAACATCTATCGGTGGATGCAAATTCGTACATCTTCCGATAGAGGATATCTATCGGTTGATGCAAACTCATACATCTTCCGATAGAGAACATCTATCGGTTGATGCAAACTCCTAACATCATCCGATGGAGTACAGCTATCGGTGGACATAGATATGCATAGACTTCTAACTTCATTGACTAATCACTCTTATAAATAAAAATCAGAGACTCATCCAGAATACACATAGCGGAAGACTTAACAACATATCATTTAATAATCCTTATAATCATTCCCAGACTCAGTAGACAACAAGACAATTTCAAAACTCAATGTTATAAAAATAAACTCATCCTGCTTAAACTACTATATTCTTAATCATAACAAAATCATAGAGCATTAACCAGGGGTCTTAATCGCCATCCAACCACAGAATTGCACCCTGATCACCTTCTAGCAACTAGACTTAGACATCTTCATTAGCTTTGGAATCCTCACCTGAAATCTCGTCACCTACATCATAAGGTTTAAACTATAAGCCTAATGCTTAGTAAGGAATGCAATACTAACATGTATACGTGAATACATAGTTGCAAGAAAATCATGATCATGTTCGTTTCATGCTCTTTTCATGTTCTTATTCATGTTCTTGTTCATCACTTTCATCATATGGATTAAGGGAGGATTTGTGTCGTAAAGAGGGGATGACAGTGCAAGTGTACATAGTCTCTTTCGGGCCGTATTCATGGTCCTTCTCTTTGGACAGTGACATACGCCAAACCGCCCCCAACCCTCACTTAATCTGGTTGTATAGGTTTCATATTCATTCTCGTATCTTGTTCATGGGGAAAAAACATGCTCATAAATCATTTTCATATGCTTGAGAAGTAAATCATGATGCATGACATGAATGTTCATAAATCATCAGGCTATGGAAAGTATCATACTAGACAGTTGACTTCATAGACACTATTAGAACATCACACAACATAGTTCTCAGACATTCGTAAATCATCCAAGTACAAATCATCTTACCAACTTAAAACAAACATCAAACACATAACTAATTTAGTACCCTTAAGATGTAGAGCCCTAATGGCCGGAAATCTTAATACATTCACTTACCTGTTATCCTTTGCAAATAGAATACTCCTTTCAAATCTTCTTCACCTAAATCATTTCACATTACCAAGTTAAAATAGAATCCTCATAGTGCTAACCAAAAATCATCATAATGCTTAACCTACTTGTATTTCTATATTCTTCTGCCGAGCACCTTGTGTGCGTTGATTAAATTTCTACAATCTAAATAACCAGATTCAGCCCAGTAACTAATCGCATACCGCTATCTAAATGTCCAGAATCAACTCGAAAATGCCTTTACTAAATGCATAATAGAAATGATCCTATTATTACTCTTCTATTAAAGAATCTGAAACCTCGGGTTCTAACTGAAAACAGAGCTCAAAGCATCAACCAGTAACTACATTCCTTAAGTCTTACCTGGTAAGCTGAGTGTCGGCGAGAACGAAGGAGAATCGATTGTTGATGAAGAGGGCTACCTGCTGCGAGAGAGGGAGAGTTCTGGGAGGATGGGAATCGTCGAGAGAGAAAGTCGGCTATAGTGGGGTTTTTGTGAGGTTTAAGAGTTTCCATTTTGTAATATCCGGCCTGTACGGAATTTTATATTATAATATATATTGAAATTTTTATAAATATGACAAATCAAACTCGTTTTGCGAAAAGGAAGTGCCATTATGATCCTAATTATTAATTGGAATTTTAAGGAATTTACGAGAATTTTCGGAGTAACAACGCTATATTCTGAGTAATTAAGTTTCTCGTAATACAAAGGATGTTTTAGTAAAAATAGTAAACGAGGTCCGTTTTGCGAACGGATAGTTTTATTAGGACCCTAACAATAAGTTGGATATAATGGTGAAATAAGAAAATTTTGAGAATCCGAATAGTTAGCCGATTGACGAAACGAAAGACGAAACAAATATAAAATATGTACTAAGAGCAAAATGGTAATATTGCCAACCAAATTATATTAAAAACAAACTTCTCTCTTCTCTCCCTCACTTCTTCTTTTCTTCTCTGGCAATTCACGAACCAGAGAGTTTCCTCTCCCTCGCCGTCGACGCCTTCCTCCATTTCCAACCTCCGTTCGTCCTCCAATCGTTCCGTTTTCTTCGCGCTTTCTCCTCCATTCGATACTCTAGGTATGATTCTAAAGTTTTAGAGCGTTAGTTTTTGATTTTTGCAAGGTTATACGGTTAGGGTTTCGATTAGGGTTTTGTTAGAAATCGAGATTTAGGGTTCGAAATGGATAGATTGTTGTAGATTACGAATGTATAGGACGTATTGAACGTTATTGGACGAAGTTAGAGTGATTTGTGAGAAATGTTAAAATTGGAGAATTTTCGGGTTTTTAGGAAAACTCGTTAATTGGAATTTTAAACTATCGAGCGTTAATCGTTGTTTAAATACTTCGATTAGTTAGGTTGAGATTTTAAGAAATTCCTTAGGTAAGGTTTTGGTTAAATTTGGACGTTTAGAAGTTTAAACTCGTTTTAATGATAAACGTGTGTTTTTGCTTCAGACAAACAACGCTCGTTGACGGAGCTTGAGCTGCTTTGGACACAAGGTAAGTTCTCGTGATCTTCTCTGGCTGATTGGCCTACACCGTACGTCGTGGTCGTCTTGAGGAGTTTTGGAGATGCGTATGTTTATTTGCTCTGGTTGGGTAGACAGGTTTAGTTGTTTTATAGGTTATAGGTTATGTATTTATAGTCTTGATGGTACATATGTGGTTGTTTACTTTATGATATAAACTATTCATGCATCACGTGTTTTAAAGAAAAGTATGAAAATGAATTTCGATACGATATTTTAAAGATAATGCAAAGAAAACAGCCGTAAGGCATACAGTTTACAGGCCGCAAGGCATACAGTTTACAGGTCACGCGAGGTGGGGCTCAGGCACGGCTGTACGTGTTGTAAGCGTGCACCCCCTCCTCTAGCTGGAAAGAGTAGTCCGCTCGCTGGATGAGCTCTCTCCGGTTAGGATGATAGGATCTCGGTGACACCTACAGTGCATAGCATAGCATAGCATAGCATTTGCATTTACAAGCCTTACTGAGATTTTTATCTCATAGTGTATTGTATGGTGTAGGTGATTACGAGGAAACAGGTGAGGACGAGATTCCTCCTCCTGAGACATGAGTTCAGTTGATGAAGGATGGTTGCGGTGGTGTGCTGGCGCAGACGATGCTTACCTGACCCGTGGGGAAGTATGTACGTGTTTTGAGGGTTTTTGGGATGTTTTGGCTGATGGTGAATTGTATAGACATTTTAGGATGTTTGGTTCTTGTAGTCGATATGTTACTTTTCATAGTTTAAACCTTTTGTAAATGTATTTTTGAAAATGTTTGGTGTTAGGGAAATGTTCGATTTTTAAACATATCCACGCGAATTGCTTTTAAGAAAACGGGTTATATTGTAATTGAGTTTTGAGTTGTTATTTCGGGTGAGTGAGTATGTTTGATGATTTTGTTAGTGAAATGGTGAATGAGGTGTAAAGTGTATAGAGAAAATTAAAGGAAGAGAAGAAAGAGGGAAGAAGAAGGAAAAGAAAAAGGAGAAGGGGGCAGAGGAGTTAGCGACCATTCGCCTAGGGGGCGATCTGGTCGCCAAATGGTCGCCACTCCCTGGAAATTTCCAGGGAGTGTGGCGACCAGTCGCCACAAATGTGGCGACTGATCGCCACCGATGATTTGCAACAGGCGACTGGTCGCCTGTTGCAATCACCTAAGGGCGATTATTCGCCCCATTTATGGGTGAATAATTGCCTCTCCTTATTGGGGCGAAATTCGATTTTGCCCCTGGCATTTTTTTCTTTTAATTGTTTTAAATTAATTAATTTAAGTTTTAATTAAATGGTTTTAAGTTTTATTTAATTTGTTTTAAAAGTTAGAATTCAATTCCGATTTCGATTCTGGTTTCGATTTCGGTTTAGTTTCTGCTTAGAGTTTCTTTAAAGTATAGAGATCAGAAAAAAAAATAGTACGGAAATTGGGTATAGTATTAGGGTCGTGACAAGTTTATGGTATCAGAGCCCCCAGATTTTAAAATCGGTTCTGTAGACTGCTCGACTGCACAGCCACTACTCGGACATTCTTCATCAACTGTAAATACGTTTATAGCTTTAATTGATTTCTAGTTTCTTAGAATATTGTGTTTTAACTTTGGTATAGGAATTTTATAAATATGGTGCGTCCACGAAATGATCGAGATGACCGAGATGATATGATTGACACCCTCAAGGATTTTATTGCCCAGTAGTCTCAGCATATGGAGCGACAGGCTCAACAAATGGAGAGACAGTCTCAATAGCTGGGTACTTTGATAAACCGAGAGGGCACTAGAGCTCGGGAGGCAGCTATGCCGAGTAATCGTGGGATGAAGAGATTTCAAAAGCTCCAGCCCCCTATATTCAACGGACAGTCCACAGATCCCTCTTCAGTCGAGGAGTGGATTCGCACCATGGACGACATGCTAGCCTATGCTAGCATTGAGGACAAAGAGAAGGTGGCGTTGGGGACTTACCACCTAGCGTTAGATGCTCGGTTTTGGTGGGATTCCATCAAGACGACCACGGACGTGACTATTTTGAGCTGGGAGAGATTCAAAGAGTTATTTTACGACAAGTATTTCAGCCATACCGTACGGGAGGCGAAGATGGTTGAGTTTATGCAGTTACGGCAGGTCAGTTCTATTGCCGAGTACGTGAGGAAGTTTGAAGCCCTTTCTCGATTCGCGCCACGCCAGGTCAGCGTGAACGAGGACAAAGTACACCGGTTTTTATAGGGACTTAGTCAGGAATTTCGGATGCGCCTTACTATATCTGTGGTACGGAATGTATCCTATGACGAGATTGTGGCCAGGGCGCTTGACATAGAGGCAATTGACAGAGATTCTATTAAACCGAGGGAGCCAGCTAAGGGCTTCTTCCGAGAGATTCGCCCTCAGTCACGAGGTTGGCAGCCTAGAGCACAGCCCCAGCAGTAGCAGAGAGGTGTTTAAAGACCTCTAGAGGGAGGCAATGATCGAGGGAAAGGCAAGCAGGTACAGGGGGCTCCTCAGATACCTTTTTGCCCTAAATGTCAGAAGGAGCACCATGGCCAGTGCAGAGTGGGCACGGATGTGTGCTATTGGTGTGGAGACGCAGGTCATTTTGTTAAAGACTGCCCGAAGAAGGTCGAGATCAGTAAGGCAGTGATCAGAGGAGGATTATGCCGAGGATCTTCGCGTTTATAGAGCCTGGTGATGTTGACGATGAGGATCAGCCTGCGGTGATTGCAGGTACTATTTTGATTACGGGCGTAACTGTATTTTCTTTGTTAGACACGGGGGCTACGCACTCTTTTGTTTCCACTGCTTGTGTGTCTAGACTGAAGCTTGTGCCTTAGATAGCAGAATGCGAGTATAGTGTGATGCTACCTTCAGGAGAGCGTATGCAGTCAGGTGATGTTGTTCAGGGAAATATTATCTCGACTTGGGACAGTACCCTCTATGCTCGCCTTATTGTTATGGGCATAGAACACTATGATCTGATCTTAGGGATGGACTGGCTTTCACAGCATTTCGCCACCATCGATTGTCAATCCGGGATTGTGACCTTTCGACCCCCGGATAAAGCCAAGTTTTCTTATCAGGCGATGAACCGATTGAGCAACTCGCCTATTTCTTATTCATTGGGGGTCAACGAGCAGTTTAAAGGTACAAGCACTATTTATTTGGCCTCTGTATTTGATGTTCAGTTGCTCAGCAGAGTAAAGCCGAGTGACATTCCTATACTCAGAGAGTTCTCTGGTATATTCCTTGATGATCTTCCCGGGTTACCACCGGACCGGGAGATTGAATTCATTATTGATGTCTATCCAAACTCCGCGCCAAGGTTTAAAAACCCGTATCGGTTGGCACCAGCTGAGTTGAGAGAGTTGAGGACTCAGCTTGACGAGTTATTAGAGAAAGGATTTATTCGACCCAGTGTTTCGCCTTGGGGTGCGCCCATTCTGTTTGTCAAGAAGAAAGACGGGACCCTCAGGATGTGCATCGATTACAGAG
The DNA here is from genome assembly GCA_022432975.1 of Begonia masoniana. Taxonomy (NCBI): domain Eukaryota; kingdom Viridiplantae; phylum Streptophyta; class Magnoliopsida; order Cucurbitales; family Begoniaceae; genus Begonia; species Begonia masoniana. The sequence continues at coordinate 42,179,593 of CM039515.1, forward strand.
AGTTGAACAAATTGACGGTGAAGAATAAATATCTATTGCCTCGGATCGATGATTTATTTGATCAGCTGCAAGGTGCCCGAGTATTTTTGAGGATTGATCTGCGCTCGGGCTACAACCAGTTGAAGGTCCGGAAGGATGATATACCGAAGACGGCATTTCGAACGAGGTATGGGCATTATGAGTTCCTTGTCATGTCTTTTGGACTTACTAATGCCCCTGTAGCGTTTATGGACTTGATGAATCATATCTTCAAGGAGTATCGGGATAAGTTCGTGGTGGTTTTCATCGACGATATTCTGATCTACTCTAAGACGAAGGAAGAACACGAGGAGCATTTGAGGATAGTCTTGAGGACCCTATGTCAGCATCAGTTGTATCCAAAGTTCTCCAAATGCGAATTTTGGTTGGATCGGGTCAGTTTCCTTGGCCATATCATATCACAGGAAGGTGTTTCTGTGGATCCGAGCACAATTCAGGTGGTCAGAGATTGGCCACAGCCGAAGAACGTACGTGAGGTGCGTGGATTTCTCGGATTAGCTGGCTATTATCGGAAGTTCATAGAGGGATTTTCAAAGATCGCACTTCCTCTTTCACGATTGACTCGGAAAAACGAGAGATTTATATGGTCGTCTGCTTGTGATAACAGTTTTATGGAGTTAAAGCAGAGATTGACCACCGCTCCAATATTGGCGTTACCTGTTGAAGGTGACAAGTTCAGTATTTATTGTGATGCGTCAGGAGTTGGACTAGGTTGTGTGTTGATGCAGGAGGGGAGAGTTATTGCTTATGCTTCTCGGCAGCTGAAGCCGTACGAGCAGAATTACTCTACGCACGACCTTGAGTTAGCAGCCGTGGTCTTCGCACTGAAGATATGGAGACATTATTTATATGGGCAGCAGTGCGAGATATTTTCCGACCACAAGAGCTTGAAGTATTTATTTACGCAGAAGGAGCTGAATATGCGACAGAGAAGGTGGCTTGAGTTTGTCAAGGATTACGATTTCAATATAAAGTACCATCCAGGAAAGGTGAACAAAGTTGCTGATGCTTTGAGTAGAGTGCCTTCTGCGAGTCAGCCTTCATTGGCAGCGATGTCAGTTACGCTGCGGTCTGAGATCGAGAGATTCGATGTGGAGATAGTGGCAGAGTTGTCCAGTATGCTCACCAACATTTCTCTCAGGCCGACCATTCTGGATAGGATCTGAGAAGCTCAGCAGAATGATATAGAGTGTGAGGAGCTTCGATCGAGTATGATGCTGGGTGACTCATTGGATTTCCATTTATCAGATGATGTTATTCTGAAGTTCAGGCATAGGTGGTACGTGCCTAACGACGAGGAGCTGAAGAGAGAGATATTGGCTGAGGCACATTCTTCGGCATATTCTGTGCACCCGGGAAGTACTAAGATGTACCGGGATTTGAAGCAACATTTCTGGTGGCCGAATATGAAGAGAGAGGTCACCAAGTACGCTGAGACCTGTTTAGTGTGTCAACAGGTGAAAGCAGAGCACCAAAGACCGGCCGGAACATTATTGACACTGTCGATTCCAGAGTGGAAGTGGGAGCAGATCTCCATGGATTTTATTGTGGGGCTCCCGAGGACGACGAAAGGCCATGATGGTGTATGGGTAATCGTGGACCCATTGACAAAGTCGGCTCACTTCTTGCCTGTGAAGATGACTTCTTCGATGGATCAGCTCACCGAGCTATATGTGCAGGAGATTGTCAGACTGCACGGTGTGCCAGTTTCGATTGTCTCAGACAGAGATCCGAGATTTACATCGAAGTTCAGGAAGAGTCTGCACAAAGCTATGGGGACTCAGCTTAATTTCAGCACGGCATTTCATCCTCAGACTGATGGTCAGACAGAGAGGATGAACCAGATTCTTGAGGATATGCTCAGAGCCTGTGTGCTGGAGTTTCAGGGCTCGTGGAGCCGATATTTACCTCTGATTGAGTTCTCGTATAACAACAGCTTCCAGGCTACCATTGCCATGGCACCGTATGAGGCTTTGTATGGTCGAAAGTGTAGGTCTTTGTTATATTGGGACGAGGTTGGCGAGGCCAGCATCGTTGGTCCAGAGATTCTACGGAAGACGGCAGAGAAGATTCCCATTATCCGACAACGTATCGAGGTAGCTCAGAGCAGGCAGAAGAGTTATGCTGACACGAGATGGAGAAAGCTAGAGTTCGAGGAAGGTGATGAAGTTTACCTTAAAGTTTCTCCGTTTAAAGGTGTTATGAGATTCTGAAGGAGAGGCAAGTTAAACCCTCGTTATGTGGGGCCCTTTCTTATTCTGAAGAGGATCGGGAAGTTGACGTACAGACTACAGCTTCCGGATTCTATGGAGGGTATCTGTAACACCCGACAACTTCAACCAGGTGACTCCCTAACTATATTAACGGTCATGAATATTCAATCTTCACGGTTTAGAGTTTTATACCAAGAATAATTAATTTCATGTGGATTTAAACTAGGTTGAGTGGCAAAGTTGTAATAATGGAGGGAGATGACCACTATATAAAGAAAAAGGAAATGTTTTAAACCTCACTTGAACCACTGTAGTCGACACCTTCCTTTTCGGCGATTTCTTCTCTCCCAAGCTCTTGCTTTCTGCTTTCAGCATACCCTCTTCGACAATCGATTTTCTCTGCCACTACTCGACTACTCCGTGCCCGAGGTAAGCAATAGACAACGTAGCTATCTGTTAGTTCGTTAGCCCTGTTTTCTACTCGGCATTGGAGTTTTGGGTTTTCCAATGGCCGACTAATAATAAGAACATTTGAAATCTGAGAGTGGGAATGACTCTTAGCTATCAAACCTTAGGATGACTTGAGATTAGAACTATTAGGATTTTGTTTTAACTACTGCAATGTAAATGTTTTAGGTGAAGAAGTTTGAAGAGAAAGGAGCTCAAAGTGCTAAGGAGACCAGGTAAGTGAATGTATTAAGATTTCCGGCTAATAGAGCCCTACATCGTGGGAGTACTAGGTTGTTTAGATGTCTAATGTTTACCTTATGATAATGAGATTGTCTGCACTTGAAGGATTTATGTATGTTGTGAGTTATACTATTTGATGACCTGCTAGTGAATGTGAAGTTGTCTGCTCTGGTACGATCCTTGTCATAGTCTAATGAGTTAAAAGTTCTCATGTTCATGCATCATGAATGTTTCTCAAGCATAAGAAAATGTTTTAATGCATGTTTTCCATGAACATAATATGTATGTATATATGTATATATATATATATATATATATAAAATTTATGCAACGTGGACTAAGTGAGGGTTGGGGGCGGTTCGGCGTATGTCACAGTCCAAAGAGGGACATATGAATACGACCCGCAGTAGGGAACAAGATCAAACTCACTGTCGAACCCCCTTTACCGGCACAAATCCTCTCTTAATCCACACAACTTATATGAATGATGAATATGATCAAAGACTATGAATGATGAATATGATCAAAGACTATGAATGATGAATATGATCAATGACTATGAATGATAAATATGATCAATGACTATGAATGATGAATATGATCAATGACTATGAATGATGAATATAACCAATGACTAACTATAAATGATGATTTCAAGCAAAGATCTGAACAAGGAAAAGACTTATGAGCATGTGATTTTCCCAACTATACATTCATGCATCCATGTTAGTGTGCATTCCTACTAAACATTAGGCTTATAGTTTAAACCTTATGATGTATGGTGACGAGTTTTCAGGTGAGGAACTCAAGGTTAATGAGGATCTCTAAGCTTGGTTGCTGGAGGATGCTCAGTGTGACAGTGCAAGGCTGGATAGGCGATTAAGTTCCTGGTTATGCTATAGTAAGTCAGAGTAGTTTATCATAAACAAATGAATAAGTAGAATAGAATTTCTTTATAACAATGAGATTCGATTTGAATGGTTTGACTTTAGAGTGATGAATATGATCAAAGACTATGAATGATGAATATGATCAAAGACTATGAATGATGAATATGATCAATGACTATGAATGATGAATATGATCAAAGACTATGAATGATGAATATGATCAAAGACTATGAATGATGAATATGATCAATGACTATGAATGATGAATATGATCAAAGACTATGAATGATGAATATGATCAATGACTATGAATGATGAATATGATCAAAGACTATGAATGATGAATATGATCAAAGACTATGAATGATGAATTGATTTTGTCGTCTAGCGATCGGCAGATGTAGTGTTTAAGCCATCGGATGATGAAAGTGCTATTTTGTCGTCTAGCGATCGGCAGATGTAGTGTTTAAGCCATCGGATGATGAAAGTGCTATTTTGTCGTCTAGCGATCGGCAGATGTAGTGTTTAAGCCATCGGATGATGAAAGTGCTATTTTGTCGTCTAGCGATCGGCAGATGTAGTGTTTAAGCATCGGATGATGAAAGAAAGTGCCATTTTGCGTCTAGCGACGGCAGATGTAGTGTTTAAGCCATCGGATGATGAAAGTGCTATTTGTCGTCTAGCGATCGGCCAGATATAGGTTTAAGCCATCGGATGATGAAAGTGCTATTTTGTCGTCTAACGATTGGCAGATGTAGTGTTTAAGCCATCGGATGATGAAAGTGCTATTTTGTCGTCTAGCGATCGGTCGATGTAGTGTTTATTAGTGTTCGGTGGATGAAGTGTACATTCTTCACCGGATGATGTAGATGTTAAATTGTGTCTAGTGACCGGATGATGTGAGTATTTTTCTTATTATTTAAAGTCAGGAAATGTTTTAAATCGGTCACGTGAATCACAACATGTCCACGGTCAATGTAGGGTAACTATGTGAATCACAACAGTCCACCGGTCAATGTAGGGTAAATATGAACAATCTAGTGGAGAAAACTGTTCGGGACGGGCGATGTCTTTAATTTAGGCACGTGCAATGCCCGTGACCACAGCGGCTAGTGTCTATTGCTGGTTGAGATCAAAGGTGTCGCGTGCGCGGACACGTGATCATCGGTTCGATGTGAGACTATACTCCTATCGGTGGATGCAGATGATAGAGATGTTTAAACAAATAAAGGAGATAAAATAAAGAGGAATAATATTACCATACTAATGAATAAAGTGTATGGAAGCAAGAATCAAATGATTAAGAGATCAAGTAATGAATTTGTGTGGCGATTCCGTTGGGGTCGTTACAATTGTGGTATCAAAGCAAAACCGGGTTCTAAAACCGATTCTGCAGACTGCCTTCCAGCACTGACTGTCACATGAGCACACTTCAGCAATTGTAAGTATTTATGATTTCAGTATATGTCATTAAGTTAAGATATATCTGTAATGATTTGTCTAGGAATCCCAAAATGGTTAGAGGTCAGCAGAGAGAGACCAATGAGGATAGCAATGCTATTGCTCAGTTGACAGAGTTGGTCATGCGCCAATCTCACCAGATAGAACGACTGATGACTGCTAAAGAGGAACAAGGCAACTCCAGTACTAATGCAACTCATGATCATGGGGGTGAGCGTTTCCACCGGCTTCGACCCCCGGTGTTTAATGGACATGTTTCAAATCCTATTTATGCTGAGGAGTGGGTTCGAAAGATAGAAGACATGTTTAAGTATGCAAAGGTTGATGAAGGAGATAAGGTCACCTATGCTGTCTTTCATTTGGAATTAAGTGCAAGGCATTGGTGGGACTCGATCCAGAACACCGCTAATGCCGAAGCTATGACCTGGGAGATGTTCAAGACTGATTTCTTTGACAAGTACTTCAATAGGACTGTTCGGGCCAACAAGAAGAAGGAGTTCATGAATTTGCGACAAACTGGCTCTATGACGGATTACATGTGCAAATTTGATGCTTTATCACGGTTTGCTCCCCGTATGATTGAGGATGACGAGGACAAGATTTACCAATTTGTTCAAGGACTGAAGCCAAGTTTGTACATGAAAGTAAAGACTGCTGGGATACACAATGTACCTTATGGTGAAGTGACGGCAAAGGCCTTGGAGCTGGAAGAGGCAGAAATGACAGCATATGCACAGCGTGAGCAGCCAAGAAAATTCACGAAGGACACTCAGCCGTCACCACGTCAGAACAAAGGTTGGCAGCCGCAACAGAACAGGGGACCACAACAACAACAACAAGGTATAAAGAGACCCTTCAACCAGAATGATGACCAAGGAAAAGGGAAGCGGCCTCTGGCACCCTTATGCCCAACCTGTCAGAAGAACCACCGCGGCGAATGCATGTTGCGTTCTGGCCGCTGTTTCAGATGTGACAAGGTTGGACATATAGTCAGAGACTGCCCCATGCCGCAGATCCGAACCGTGCAAGGGTAGCACCTAGAATCTATGCAATGATGGAGGATGAGGAAGCCGTGCAGCATACAGTCATAACAGGTACCATTATGATCTGTGATTTTGCTGCTTACACACTTATAGATACGGGAGCCACGCACTCGTTTATATCAACTTTGTTTGTATGCCAACACAACTTAGAACTTTTACCAGCCGAAAGGCCATATGATGTTATGTTACCATCAGAGAAGTCCCTACATTCAGAACAGATTGTTAAAGGTGATGTTGTGTCCTTAGGAAGTAAGAAACTATATGTAGAACTGATTGTAATTGACATGAAAGGGTATGAGGTGATATTAGGAATGGATTGGTTATTTAGGCATTATGCCACAATAAGTTGTAGATCTGGGATGGTTGATTTTCGACCCCCCAAATGGTGATCATTATTCCTTCCAAGCTATCCCTAAGATAAGCAAAATACCGATTATATCCTCACTAGAAATTTACCGATTACTGAAAAATGGTTGTGAGAGTTACCTATGTAACACCCCTAATACTGTACCCCATTTTCTCCGTATAAATTTTTCATTTTATTTTATACTTTTTACTTTTCTATGCTTTAAATAAAACTTAATGCGGAATCTAAACTAAAGTTGAAATCAGAACTGAAATCAGAATTAAAACTGAACTTTAAAAGCATTTAAACAAAACCTTTAATAAACAATTAAAACTAAAACATTTAATAAAACAAATAAAAGAAGGGAGGGCAGAATCGGAATTCTGCCCTCGTGAATGAAGCAGCGCTCGGTCGCTGCTCTGTGCAGCGACCGGGCGCTGGTCGCTGCAATGTGTGCAGCGACCAGTCGCTGCGCAGTGTGCAGCGACTTCGTTGCACACAGCAGCGACTTCGCTCTCTGGAAATTTTTTAGGATTTCCAGAGAGCAAACAACCCTTTTCCTCTAACTTTTTCACCTCTCTAGAACGTGATTCCAGAGAGCAGAACTCAACATTTTTCCTCTATACATCTCCCACAATTTGTTAGCCAAAAACCACTTCTTCCATTCTTACACACAGATCACAAAATACACCCGACACACTTTCAACCGGATCAATTTTAAGAAAACAAATCGCGTGGTTATGTTTAAAAACTGAGTATCCTTCAATACCAAACTTTTACCAAAATACATTTCAAAACATTTTCAAACATCAAAACAACCTATCCACTACCAGGCCAAACATCCTAATATTCTCTATACAGTTTATCATCGATCCAAAATATCTCAAAAACCCCCCAAAACCTGTACATACATCCCCACGGGTCAGGTAAGCATCGACTGCGCAACACACCACCGCAATCCATCTTTCGTCAACTGCCTCATGCCTCAGGAGGAGAAAGCTCGTCCCCACCTGTTTCCTCGTAAACACCTACACCATACAGACATCTATGAGATAAAAATCTCAGTAAGCTCTAGTAAATGCAAATGCGTGCTGTGCATATGAATCTATAAATCATGCATTCTTTTCTTTACTTTGCTTTACTTTACTTTGCTTTACTTTACTTTACTTTACTTTACTTTACTTTACTATACTTTGCTTTGCTTTGCTTTGCTTTGCTTTGCTTTACTTTACTTTGCTTTGCTTTAAACTGTATACCGATTGCTTTGCGTTACTATAAACTGTATACCGATGGGCCATTTAAACTATATATCGAAGGGTCATTTAAACTATATACCGATGGGTCATTTAAACTATATACCGATGGGTCATTTAAACTATATACCGATGAGTCATTTAAACTGTATACCGAAGGGTCATTCTTTCTTTGCATTTACTTTAAAACATCGTGCAGAAATTTGTTTTTCATGATCTTTAAAAACACGTGATGCATGAACAGATATGAACATAACATAACTATACGATGCAATAAACAAGCAACATGTATACCATCCAGACCGAAACAGAATAACCTATAACAATTTAAAACCAACCTAACTACCCGACCAAAGCAATTAAAACAAACAATCCATTAAGATCCTCGACGCTACATCGAAGTACGGTGTAGGCCAATCGGCCAGAGAAGGTCACGAGAACTTACCTCGCGTCCGTTGCAGCTCAAGCTCCGTCCACGAGTGTTGTTTGTCTGAGGCAAACACAACGATCATCAATATCACGTGTTTAAACTTCTAATCGTCCGAATTCAACATAGCCTTAACTAAGGAAACTTCCTAAAGCTTTAATCCAATTCATTGAGCTATTTAATCGAGTAATTTCACGCTCGGCACCTCAAATCTCGATTTACGTATCTTCCCGAAAAACTCCAGATTTCTCAATTTTTAACATTTTCTCAATTGATTTAACTTCGTCCAATAACGTCCAATACGTTCAATATATACCTAATCACGGCTAACCTATTAATTACGAACCCTAATTCGCGTTGTTAACCGAAACCCTAAACGAACCTAATCGTTTAAAACTCCGTAAATACCGAAATAAAAGCTCTAGGATTGTAGGTTCATACCTAGAACGTCGATTGGAGGAAGAAACGTGAAGGAAACGGAACGAACGGAGGTCGGATTGGAGGAAAACGTCGCGCGGGCAGGGAGGAGGCCGCGAGCTTCTTCTCTGGAAATCGCAGAAGGAAACAAAAATGAAGAAGAAAGGTTTTTAGGTTATTTTATAAATTGATTCGGCAAATTACTAAAATGCCCTTCCATAGTTTTTATATTGATTTCATCTTTCGGTTCGTAAATCGTCCAACTGTTCGGATTCTCCAAACCTCCTAATTTCACCAATAAGTCCAACTTATTATTTATGATTTAATAAAACTGTCCGTTCGCGATTTGGACCTCGTTTGCTATTTTTACTAAAACGTCATTTACATTTCGATAAATGTATTTACTCGGAATATAGCGTCTAAACTCCGAAAATTCTCATAATTTCCTTAAAATTCCTATTAATCGTTAGGATCATAATGACGCTTTCTTTTCGAGAAACGGGATTGATTTGACATATTTACTAAAATGCCATTTATATTAAAATAATAATATCCCAAAAAGCTGAGATATTACATTCTACCCACCTTATTTAGAATTTTGTCCTCAAAATTTAACCCAGCTTATATAGCCTTTGATGCTAATGTCTCATATCACTCGGCCTTACGCTTCAGTTATCCTTTGTACTTACTGTCACTCCTCGTGGTTCTCAACCAAACTGTCCACTGTACTCTCCAATATCGGCCTCAAACTTGTATTCTCTACCTTCGATCTGATCGTACACTTCCTTACTAAAGTACTGAGTTCAGTTAAGTCCTTAAATCTCCATTCGTTTTACCTAAACTTCTCTATAACTTCGTTGGCTTCGTCTGTAGTCGAGATTCACGTCGACCCAAACTTCTATATTCGCTCGGGTAATGATTTCTTGTAACTGCATCACCCATAGGATTTCCTTGTCACCTTTCTTCCTGGGTAACCTATTGACCTTCGGAGACTATTTGGTACGGGTTTCCTAATTAGGTCCTCATTGTTACACTTTGCAACTATACGACTATAATACTTCCTTGTCTATGTGAGTCAAACTAGGAGTTACAGTCGCTATTTACTTAGAATTCTATCTCTAACAAAATTCGAACTTCCTTTTATTAACTCTGATCATGTCATCCCTAGGGACAATCTCTACGATTCTAATCCAAAACGTCGACTGTACCTTCCAACATTAGCCTTAAATTTGAAATCTCTACTCTCAATTGGATTGTACATATTCTCACTCACATATTAAGTCTTACTAAATCTCCTAAATCGCATAGTTTCCTGGGCAACTCACCAATCCCGCCAGTTATTTCAGGGCGGATTTTACAATTAAGCTTATACGGTTATACTCCTCGAACTATGTCACCAAAGTTTCCTTATAAACGATTCTAAGATTTGTCCTTAAATTCTACCACTATATTCTTAATTAAAGTTCTCACACTGCTTACGTTACACTCCTTTGTTTATCTTAAACTCTATTTGCTCTAAGCACGGTCAAGTCTATAAAAAATTTAAAAAATGAACCTATGAAGGAATACTCTCGATTGTGGTGACATAGGGAGGGTGCTTAAATAGAGGAAAGGGTATTGTAGAGCTCGTATATTGACGGTTCGTGTGAAGTAAGAGTATCTAGATTAAAATATAATTCGAGGATTGAACTTAGAATAAATGTCGAGAAGATTAGTTGGGACTTGACTAGAAGGAGCGAACAAAAATAGATTAGTCGATGAACTCAAAGTAGCCTTGAGGAATTTAGTGAAGGTAAGTAGATCGTTAGAATAAATGAGAGCTTAGATTGGCGTTTAAAGGATAACAAATTGAGAAATTTACGATTATAGGGGGAGTGAGAATTATCACCGAAACCATCTAAGTAAACTTAGAGGTGAGATTAAGTTAGTAAATTTCCAGGGATCGACTCGTGTGTGGCAGGTCGAGACCGAGTAGTGCATGAATGGCTTAGGTTAGGACGACTAGGTTAGAGCGCATCAATGGGGAGATGTGACTAGTCGTAATCTAATACTCCCAAAAGGTTGTCAATTAGACACAATCTCTACCTACTTAAAATCCATATCTCATAGGGTGTATACTCATTTCAGATCTAAATACGTTATCTATCACATGCATAACGTTGTACAGGTAATTAAAATGATACCTGCAATTGTAGAAGGCTGGGCCCCACCGTCGGCATTGTCAGGCTCGATGAATGCAAAGACTCTCGGTACAACTTTCCTTTGATCTGTGCCATGCTGATCTCTGCCTGATTGACCTCGACCCTGATTTGGGCAGTCCTTAACAAAATGACCTGGTTCCCCACACCAATAGCACACATTCGTGCCTACCCTGCACTGTCCCCTGTGCTCCCTCTGGCATTTAGGGCAAAGAGGTAACTGAGAAGCCCCTTGTAACTGTTTTCCTTTCCCTCGATCGTTGCCTCCTTCTAGAGGCCTTTTAATGTCTCTTGGCTGTTGTGGTTGTTGCTGTGCTCTCGGCTGCCAGCCTTGATCTTGCGACTGAGGTTGAGTCTCACGGAAGAAGCCCTTGGCTAGCTCCCTCGGTCTAACACAAGTAGCTCTGGCGGCCTCAATATCCAGAGCCCTAGCTGTGATATCAAAATAGGGTACATCAACAATACCTGATACAACAACGTGCACCCTGATCTCCGAATTAAGGCCCTCCATAAACTGGTGTACCTTCTCCTCGTTATCGCTGACAAGGCGCGGTGCAAATCGCGATAAAGCCTCAAACTTCCGGATATATTCAGCAACTGAACCTGTCTGCTTCAGCTGCATGTACTCGTTCCTCTTAGCCACCCTCACTGTGCGGCTGAAATACTTGTCGAAGAATAGAAACTTGAACTGATCCCATGTCATAACTGATACATCCGTCGTCGACTTGATCGAGTCCCACCAGAAACGAGCGTCCAACGCTAAGTGAAATGTGGCATAAGCGACCCTGCTCCCGTTGGCAACCTCGGCGTAATCTAACATGTCCTCCATAACCCTGATCCACTCCTCGGCACGTGTCGGATCCGATGACTGACCGTCGAATACTGGAGGCCGTAGACCTTGGAACCTCTGCATACCCTGATTACTGGGGACTACCAGCTCCTGAGCTCTCTGATTCTCTCGCTGGTTGTCTCGATTCACTAAATCCGTGATCTGTTGCGCTTGCCGGTCCATATGCTGAGACTGGCGATCTAACAATTCCGTAAGACGATCCATCGCGTCGTCTCTCGGATCCCTTCCTCGAGTCATACTTATAAACTCCTATAAAATTTAAAACAAGTAATCCTAAGAAACTGAAATCAAACAAAGCAGTAAACAGACTTACAGTTGATGAAGGATGTCCGCGTAGTGGCTGTGCAGTCGAGCAGTCTACAGAATCGATTTTAAAACCCGGGGGCTCTGATACCATAATTGTAACACCCCTAATACTGTACCCCATTTTCTCCGTATAAATTTTTCATTTTATTTTATACTTTTTACTTTTCTATGCTTTAAATAAAACTTAATGCGGAATCTAAACTAAAGTTGAAATCAGAACTGAAATCGGAATTAAAACTGAACTTTAAAAGCATTTAAACAAAATCTTTAATAAACAATTAAAACTAAAACATTTAATAAAACAAATAAAAGAAGGGAGGGCAGAATCGGAATTCTGCCCTCGTGAATGAAGCAGCGCTCGGTCGCTGCTCTGTGCAGCGACCGGGCGCTGGTCGCTGCACACAGCAGCGACTTCGCTCTCTGGAAATTTTTTAGGATTTCCAGAGAGCAAACAACCCTTTTCCTCTAACTTTTTCACCTCTCTAGAACGTGATTCCAGAGAGCAGAACTCAACATTTTTCCTCTATACATCTCCCACAATTTGTTAGCCAAAAACCACTTCTTCCATTCTTACACACAGATCACAAAATACACCCGACACACTTTCAACCGGATCAATTTTAAGAAAACAAATCGCGTGGTTATGTTTAAAAACTGAGTATCCTTCAATACCAAACTTTTACCAAAATACATTTCAAAACATTTTCAAACATCAAAACAACCTATCCACTACCAGGCCAAACATCCTAATATTCTCTATACAGTTTATCATCGATCCAAAATATCTCAAAAACCCCCAAAACCTGTACATACATCCCCACGGGTCAGGTAAGCATCGACTGCGCAACACACCACCGCAATCCATCTTTCGTCAACTGCCTCATGCCTCAGGAGGAGAAAGCTCGTCCCCACCTGTTTCCTCGTAAACACCTACACCATACAGACATCTATGAGATAAAAATCTTAGTAAGCTCTAGTAAATGCAAATGCGTGCTGTGCATATGAATCTATAAATCATGCATTCTTTTCTTTACTTTGCTTTACTTTACTTTACTTTACTTTACTTTACTTTACTATACTTTGCTTTGCTTTGCTTTGCTTTGCTTTACTTTACTTTGCTTTGCTTTAAACTGTATACCGATTGCTTTGCGTTACTATAAACTGTATACCGATGGGCCATTTAAACTATATATCGAAGGGTCATTTAAACTATATACCGATGGGTCATTTAAACTATATACCGATGGGTCATTTAAACTATATACCGATGAGTCATTTAAACTGTATACCGAAGGGTCATTCTTTCTTTGCATTTACTTTAAAACATCGTGCAGAAATTCGTTTTTCATGATCTTTAAAAACACGTGATGCATGAACAGATATGAACATAACATAACTATACGATGCAATAAACAAGCAACATGTATACCATCCAGACCGAAACAGAATAACCTATAACAATTTAAACCAACCTAACTACCCGACCAAAGCAATTAAAACAAACAATCCATTAAGATCCTCGACGCTACATCGAAGTACGGTGTAGGCCAATCGGCCAGAGAAGGTCACGAGAACTTACCTCGCGTCCGTTGCAGCTCAAGCTCCGTCCACGAGCGTTGTTTGTCTGAGGCAAACACAACGATCATCAATATCACGTGTTTAAACTTCTAATCGTCCGAATTCAACATAGCCTTAACTAAGGAAACTTCCTAAAGCTTTAATCCAATTCATTGAGCTATTTAATCGAGTAATTTCACGCTCGGCACCTCAAATCTCGATTTACGTATCTTCCCGAAAAACTCCAGATTTCTCAATTTTTAACATTTTCTCAATTGATTTAACTTCGTCCAATAACGTCCAATACGTTCAATATATACCTAATCACGGCTAACCTATTAATTACGAACCCTAATTCGCGTTTTTAACCGAAACCCTAAACGAACCTAATCGTTTAAAACTCCGTAAATACCGAAATAAAAGCTCTAGGATTGTAGGTTCATACCTAGAACGTCGATTGGAGGAAGAAACGTGAAGGAAACGGAACGAACGGAGGTCGGATTGGAGGAAAACGTCGCGCGGGTAGGGAGGAGGCCGCGAGCTTCTTCTCTGGAAATCGCAGAAGGAAACAAAAATGAAGAAGAAAGGTTTTTAGGTTATTTTATAAATTGATTCGGCAAATTACTAAAATGCCCTTCCATAGTTTTTATATTGATTTCATCTTTCGGTTCGTAAATCGTCCAACTGTTCGGATTCTCCAAACCTCCTAATTTCACCAATAAGTCCAACTTATTATTTATGATTTAATAAAACTGTCCGTTCGCGATTTGGACCTCGTTTGCTATTTTTACTAAAACGTCATTTACATTTCGATAAATGTATTTACTCGGAATATAGCGTCTAAACTCCGAAAATTCTCATAATTTCCTTAAAATTCCTATTAATCGTTAGGATCATAATGACGCTTTCTTTTCGAGAAACGGGATTGATTTGACATATTTACTAAAATGCCATTTATATTAAAATAATAATATCCCAAAAAGCTGAGATATTACAACCTAGCTAGCATAATGGATGTTCGGGTGAAGAATAAGATAGAGTTACAAGATATCCCCATAGTCCGAAAGTTCCCTAAGGCATTCTTGGATGATTTGCCAGGATTACCACCTGATAGAGAAATAGAGTTTGTAATAGATACGTACCCTGAGACCTTACCGGTATCTAAGAATCCTTATCGGATGGCACCTGTTGAGCTAAAAGAGTTAAAAGTCCAACTACAGGAATTAGTAGACAAAGGATTTATACGCCCTAGCAGTTCCCCTTGGGGTGCACCTGTCTTATTTGTTAAGAAAAAAGATGATTCCCTTAGAATGTGCATAGACTATAGGGAATTAAATAAGTTGACAATCAAGAACAAGTACCCCTTACCCCTAATTGATGATTTATTTGACCAACTGCAAGGAGCAAAGGTATTTTCAAAAATAGATTTACGTTCGGGTTATTACCAACTGAAAGTTAAGGAAGGAGATATACCAAAGACAGCCTTCAGAACCCGTTATGGACACTACGAATTCTTGGTCATGTCGTTTGGACTGACTAATACACCTGCAGCCTTTATGGATTTGATGAATCGAGTGTTTCGTGATTTCTTGGACAAGTTTGTGATCATTTTTATAGATGATATCCTGATATACTCACGGACAGAAGCTGACCATGCAGAGCATTTAAGAATAGTTGTGACAACATTGAAGGAGCACCAGCTTTATGCCAAATTGTCCAAGTGTGAATTTTGGTTGGACAAGGTTAATTTTCTTGGTCATGTAGTTTCTGCTAATGACATATCAGTGGACTCGACCAAAATTCAGGCAGTAAAGGATTGGCCACAACCAAAGAATGCCAGTGAAATCCGCAGTTTCCTTGGATTGGCAGGCTATTACAGAAAGTTCATCAAAGGATTTTCTATGATAGCTAAGCCCCTGACGAATTTGAAAAAGAAGGTCAATAAGTATTCTTGGACCGAAGCTTGTGAGGATAGCTTCCAGACATTGAAGGTGAAGTTAACAACAGCCCCAGTATTGACCCTTCCAACCGAAGAAGGAAAGTTTAGCGTATTTTGTGATGCATCAAAAGTTGGTTTGGGCTGTGTTTTGATGCAAGAAGGCAAAGTTGTAGTGTATGCCTCTAGGCAGTTAAAGAGTTATGAACAGAACTATCCCATCCATGATTTAGAATTAGCCGCTGTTGTTTTTGCCTTGAAGATATGGAGACACTATTTATATGGACAGCAGTGTGAGGTGTTTTCTGACCATAAAAGTCTGAAGTACCTCTTTACACAAAAGGAATTGAACATGAGGCAGAGGCGTTGGTTGGAATTTGTTAAGGATTACGACTTTGAGATCAAGTATCACCCGGGTAAGGCTAACTCTGTAGCTGACACATTGAGTAGGATGTCAACAACTATGCAATCCGTCGTGTCAACCATGTCTATACCTTTGAAGACAGAAGTTCAGAGGTTTGAATTGGAGATAGTTCCAGAGTTATCAACCTTACTTGCCGATTTGACCATTCAACCAACGGTTTTAGAAAAGATCAAAGAGGCACAACAGAAGGACTCAGAGGAGAATAACAGTATGATGAACAAGGTGAAGGACACCACCTCCGAGTTTAGTCTTTCCAAGGATGGGATTCTGAAGTTTAGAAATAGATGGTTTGTCCCTAATGATGAAGTATTACGTAAGCTAATCTTGGCTGAGGCGCATTCGTCTCCCTTTTCTGTGCATCCTGGAAGCACCAAGATGTATCGAGACCTGAAGTTACTCTATTGGTGGCCAAACTTAAAGAGAGATGTTGTTAAGTATGTAGAGTCATGTTTGGTTTGCCAACAAGTTAAAGCTGAGCACCAACATCCAGGAGGTACCCTTCAGCCTCTACCTATTCCCGAGTGGAAGTGGGAACACATAGCTATGGATTTCGTCGTAGGATTGCCTAAGACAACTAAGGGACATGATAGTATTTGGGTTGCGATTGATAGACTGACGAAATCAGCCCATTTTTACCAGTAAGGACAACCTACTCGATGGACCAGCTTGCTGATCTTTATGTACAAGAAGTTATTAGGTTGCATGGAATTCCTGCATCTATTGTCTCTGATCGTGACCCTAGGTTCACCTCCCGGTTTTGGAAAGGTCTACAAGGCACACTTGGCACGAGGTTATCCTTCAGCACTGCCTTTCACCCGCAGACTGATGGTCAATCGGAAAGGACTATTCAGATACTTGAAGATATGCTGAGGGCGTGTGTGCTAGATTTCCAGTCATCCTGGAGTCGATACCTACCCTTGGTTGATTTTTCTTACAATAACAGTTATCAGTCCACTATCGGAATGGCACCTATGAAGCACTGTCTGGCAGGAAATGTAGGTCACCTCTGTATTGGGATGAGGTTGGGGAAGCAAAACTTCTAGGACCCGAACTTCTGCAGCAAATGTCTGAAAAGATTTCTATTATTAGGAAGAGGATGGTGACTGCTCAGAGTCGACAGAAGAGTTATGCAGACCAAAGAAGAAGAGACCTTGAGTTTTCTGTTGGGGATGAGGTTTTTCTGAAGGTTTCACCATTTAAAAGAGTACTAAGATTTGGTAGGAAGGGAAAGCTCAATCCACGATTCATTGGACCATTCCCCGTTTTGGCTAGAATCGGTAGTACAGCTTACAGACTGCAGTTGCCTCCATCATTGGATAAAGTTCATAATGTTTTCCACGTGTCAAAGTTAAGGAGATGCATGCAAGATCTGACGCAAGTTATTCAGCCAACAGACATTGAGTTAGAACTGACATTGGTGTACGAAGAAAAGCCGGTACAGATATTGGAATCTGCAGTTAAAACTCTGAGGAATAAGGAGATCCCACTGGTCAAAGTTTTATGGAAGAATCATGGCATTGAAGAAGCCACTTGGGAGCGACGACAGGACATGTTAGACAAGTATCCAGAGTTATTTGTTTGATCAATTTTTGGGGACGAAAATTTTGTTTAAGGAGGGGTGGATGTAACACCCGACAACTTCAACCAGGTGACTCCCTAACTGTATTAACGGTCATGAATATTCAATCTTCACGGTTTAGAGTTTTATACCAAGAATAATTAATTTCATGTGGATTTAAACTAGGTTGAGTGGCAAAGTTGTAATAATGGAGGGAGATGACCACTATATAAAGAAAAAGGAAATGTTTTAAACCTCACTTGAACCACTGTAGCCGACACCTTCCTTTTCGGCGATTTCTTCTCTCCCAAGCTCTTGCTCTCTACTTTCAGCATACCTTCTTCGATGATCGGTTTTCTCTGCCACTACTCAACTACTCCGTGCCCGAGGTAAGCAATAGACAACGTAGCTATCTGTTAGTTCGTTAGCCCTGTTTTCTACTCGGCATTGGAGTTTTGGGTTTTCCAATGGCCGACTAATAATAAGAACATTTGAAATCTGAGAGTGGGAATGACTCTTAGCTATCAGACCTTAGGATGACTTGAGATTAGAACTATTAGGATTTTGTTTTAACTACTGCAATGTAAATGTTTTAGGTGAAGAAGTTTGAAGAGAAAGGAGCTCAAAGTGCTAAGGAGACCAGGTAAGTGAATGTATTAAGATTTCCGGCTAATAGAGCCCTACATCGTGGGAGTACTAGGTTGTTTAGATGTCTAATGTTTACCTTATGATAATGAGCTTGTCTGCACTTGAAGGATTTATGTATGTTGTGAGTTATACTATTTGATAACCTGCTAGTGAATGTGAAGTTGTCTGCTCTGGTACGATCCTTGTCATAGTCTGATGAGTTAAAAGTTCTCATGTTCATGCATCATGAATGTTTCTCAAGCATAAGAAAATGTTTTAATGCATGTTTTCCATGAACAAAATATGTATGTATATATGTGTATATATATAAGATTTATGCAACGTGGACTAAGTGAGGGTTAGGGGCGGTTCGGCGTATGTCACAGTCCAAAGAGGGACATATGAATACGACCCGCAGTAGGGAACAAGATCAAACTCACTGTCGAACCCCCTTTACCGGCACAAATCCTCTCTTAATCCACACAATTTATATGAATGATGAATATGATCAAAGACTATGAATGATGAATATGATCAAAGACTATGAATGATAAATATGATCAATGACTATGAATGATGAATATGATCAATGACTATGAATGATGAATATGATCAATGACTATGAATGATGAATATGACCAATGACTATGAATGATGAATATGATCTATGACTATGAATGATGATTTCAAGCAAAGATATGAATAAGAAAAAGACTTATGAGCATGTGATTTTCCCAAACTATACATTCATGCATCCATGTTAGTGTTGCATTCCTTACTAAGCATTAGGCTTATAGTTTAAACCTTATGATGTAGGTGACGAGTTTTCAGGTGAGGAACTCAAGGTTAAAGAAGATGTCTAAGCTTGGTTGCTGGAGGATGCTCAGTGTGACAGTGAAGGCTGGATAGGCGAATAAGTTCCCTGGTTATGCTCATAGTAAGTCAGAAAAGTTTACGATGAACAGATGACTAAATAGAACGGAATTTCTTATAACAATGAGATTTGGATTTGAAGGGCTTGTCTTTAGAGTCTGAATACGATTTTAAGGATTAATGAATGGTTTGTTTTGTTTGAGTCTTCCGCTATGCGTATTTTTAGGTGAGTTTATGATTGCTACTCTTTGAGGTTTATAGTTACTAAGTTAAGAATCGGGTGAGTTGTGATATGTTCTATCGAATGAAGATGTTTGATGATTATAGTGTTTTACTACCATATGATAGAAGCTAGATGAGGCAATCATTCGGCTGACGTCATCAGCAGATGTAGTGTTTAAGCCATCGGATGATGAAAGTGCTATTTTGTCGTCTAGCGATTGGCAGATGTATTGTTTAAGCCATCGGATGATGAAAGTGCTATTTCATCATCTAGCGATCGGCAGATGTAGTGTTTAAGCCATCGGATGATGAAAGTGCTATTTTGTCGTCTAGCGATCGGCAGATGTAGTGTTTAAGCCATCGGATGATGAAAGTGCTATTTTGTCGTCTAGTGATCGGCAGATGTAGTGTAATAAGTCACCGGAAGATGTAGTTTGTTTCTTCACCCAATGATGTAAATGTTAACTTGTCGTCTAGCGTTCGGTGGATGAAGCGTATTTCTTCGCCGGATGATATAAATGGTATTTTATCGTCTAGTGTTCGGTGGATGAAGTGTAATTCTTCACCGGATGATGTAGATGTTAAATTGTCGTCTAGTGACCGGATGATGTGAGTATTTTCTTATTGTTTAAAGTCAGGAAATGTTTTAAATCGGTCACGTGAAGCACACATGTCCACCGGTCAATGTAGGGTAAATATGAACATCTAGTGGAGAATGTTAGGGACTGGGCGATGTCTTTAATTAGGCACGTGCAATGCCCGTGACCACCGGCGGATGTCTATTGCTGGTTGAGATCAGAGGTGTCGCGTGGCGGACACGTGATCATCGGTCGATGTGAGACTATAACTCTATCGGTGGATGCAGATCAAGAGATGTTTAAAAAAATAAAGAGAGAAAATAAAGAGGGAATAATATTAACAATAATAATGAATAAAGTGTATGGAAGCAAGAATCAAATGATTAAGAGATCAAGTAATGAATTTGTGTGGCGATTCCGTTGGGGTCGTTACAGTATCCACGATGTATTTCACGTATCGATGCTTCCGAAGTGCCTACGCGATCCATCACATATCGTCGAGACTACAGAGATCGAGGAACAACCTACCTTGACTTATGAGGAGAGGCCGGTACGTATTTTGGAGTCTTCCATTAAAGTCTTACGCAACAAAGAGATTCCGCTAGTTAAAGTTTTGTGACGGAACCACGAGGTGGAAGAAGCTACATGGGAGCGACAGCAGGATATGATGACTAAGTATCCTGAACTATTTGTGTAGTTAAATTTTGAGGACAAAATTGTAAATAAGGTGGGTGGAATGTAATATCCGGCCTGTACGAAATTTTATATTATAATATATATTGCCATTTTTATAAATATGTCAAATCAAACTCGTTTTGCAAAAAGGAAGCGGCATTATGATCCTAATTATTAATTGGAATTTTAAGAAATTTACGAGAATTTTCGGAGTAATAACGCTATATTCCGAGTAATTAAGTTTCTCGTAATACAAATGACGTTTTAGTAAAAATAGTAAACGAGGTCCGTTTTGCGAACTAATAGTTTTATTAGGACCCTAATAATAAGTTGGATATAATGGTGAAATAAGAAAATTTTGAGAATCCGAATAGTTAGCCGATTGACGAAACGAAAGACGAAACAAATATAAAATATGTACTAAGGGCAAAATGGTAATTTTGCCAACCAAATTATATTAAAAACAAACTTCTCTCTTCTCTCCCTCACTTCTTCTTTTCTTCTCTGGCAATTCACGAACCAGAGAGTTTCCTCTCCCTCGCCGTCGACGCCTTCCTCCATTTCCAACCTCCGTTCGTCCTCCAATCGTTCCGTTTTCTTCGCGCTTTCTCCTCCATTCGACGCTCTAGGTATGATTCTAAAGTTTTAGAGTGTTAGTTTTCGGTTTTCGCAAGGTTATATGGTTAGGGTTTCGATTAGGGTTTTGTTAGAAATCGATATTTAGGGTTCGAAATTGATAGATTGTTGTAGATTACGAATGTATAGGACGTATTGAACGTTATTGGACGAAGTTAGAGTGATTTGTGAGAAATGTTAAAATTGGAGAATTTTCGGGTTTTTAGGAAAACTCGTTAATTGGAATTTTAAACTATTGAGCGTTAACCGTTGTTTAAATACTTTGATTAGTTAGGTTGAGATTTTAAGAAATTCCTTAGGTAAGGTTTTGGTTAATTTTGGACGTTTAGAAGTTTAAACTCGTTTTAACGATAAACGTGTGTTTTTGCTTCAGACAAACAACGCTCGTGGACGGAGCTTGAGCTGCTTTGGACACGAGATAAGTTCTCGTGATCTTCTCTGGCCGATTGGCCTACACCGTACGTCGTGGTCGTCTTGAGGAGTTTTGGAGATGCGTATGTTTATTTGCTCTTGTTGGGTAGACAGGTTTAGTTGTTTTATAGGTTATAGGTTATGTATTTAAAGTCTTGATGGTACATATGTGGTTGTTTACTTTATGATATAAACTGTTCATGCATCACGTGTTTTAAAGAAAAGCATGAAAATGAATTTCCATACGATATTTTAAAGATAATGCAAAGAAAACAGCCGTAAGGCATACAGTTTACAGGCCGCAAGGCATACAGTTTACAGGTCACGCAAGGTGGGGCTCAGGCACGGCTGTACGTGTTGTAAGCGTGCACCCCCCTCCTCTAGCTGGAAAGAGTAGTCCGCCCGCTGGATGAGCTCTCTCCGGTTAGGGGGATAGGATCTCGGTGACACCTACAGTGCATAGCATAGCATAGCATTTGCATTTACAAGCCTTACTAAGATTTTTATCTGATAGTGTGTTGTATGGTGTAGGTGATTACGAGGAAACAGGTGAGGACGAGATTCCTCCTCCTGAGACATGAGTTCAGTTGACGAAGGATGGTTGCGGTTGTGTGCTGGCGCAGTCGACGCTTACCTGACCCGTGGGAAAGTATGTCATGTTTTGAGGGTTTTTGGGATGTTTTGGGCTGATGGTGAATTGTATAGACATTTTAGGATGTTTGGTTCTGGTAGTCGATAGGTTACTTTTCATAGTTTAAACGTTTTGTAAATGTATTTTTGAAAATGTTTGGTGTTAGGGAAATGTTCGATTTTTAAACATATCCACGCGAATTGTTTTTAAAAAAACGGGTTATATTCTAATTGAGTTTTGAGTTGTTATTTTGGGTGAGTGAGTATGTTTGATGATTTTGTTAGTGAAATGGTGAATGAGGTGTAAAGTGTGTAGAGAAAATTAAAGGAAGAGAAAGGTAGAAGAAAGAGGGAAAAAGAAGGGAAAGAAAAAAGAGAAGGGGGCAGAGGAGTTGGCGACCATTCGCCTAGGGGGGCGATCTGGTCGCCAGATGGTCGCCACTCCCATGAAATTTCCAGGGAGTGTGGCGACCAGTCGCCACAAATGTGGCGACTGATCGCCACCGGCGATTTGCAACAGGTGACTGGTCGCCTGTTGCAATCGCCTAAGAGCGATTATTCGCCCCATTTATGGGTGAATAATCGCCTCTCCTTATTGGGGCAAAATTCGATTTCGCCCCTGGCATTTTTTTCTTTTAATTGTTTTAAATTAATTAATTTAAGTTTTAATTAAATGGTTTTAAGTTTTATTTAATTTGTTTTAAAAGTTAGAATTCAATTCCGATTTCGATTCTGGTTTCGATTTCGGTTTAGTTTCCGTTTAGAGTTTCTTTAAAGTATAGAGATAAGCAAAAAAAAATAGTACGGAAATTGGGTACAGTATTAGGGTCGTGACACATTTTCTATTTATACCAAATAAGTTCCTTCTTAATTATAATTTTGCCACCACAATAGAAATCCAATAAGCTTCGGTATATAATGATTAAATAAAAGGTCAAATAAAGAGGTGACCGTTAATTCTGTTAAGAAAATCACCTGACTGAGAATGTCGGGTGTTACATATGGACCTGATGAACAGGATATTCCAGGATTCCTTGGATAGATTTGTGATCGTCTTCATCGACGACATCCTAGTTTATTCCAGAAGTGAAGTCGAGCACGAGGAGCACTTAGCGATTGTGCTATCAACTCTGAAACAACACCAATTATACGCCAAGCTGTCAAAGTGTGAATTATGGTTGAGCAGGATTAACTTCCTAGGCCATGTGGTGTCTGCAGAAGGATTTTCAGTGGATCCGGCCAAGATTCAGGCTGTGAAGGACTGGCCGAGACCGAGGAATGCCAGCGAGGTACGGAGCTTTATCGGGCTAGCTGGTTATTACAGAAAGTTTATCAAAGAATTTTCTGTGATAGCAAAGCCTATGACCAGCTTAACGAGGAAAGACATCAAGTTTAAGTGGTCTGAAGCTTGTGAGGTGAGTTTTCAGATGCTTAAGCAGAAATTAACCACCGCTCCTTTATTATTGTTACCAGTTGAAGACGGCAAATTCAGTGTATACTGTGATGCATCCTGTAGCAACCCCGGAAAGGATCGTCACATAATCCGTATCTTTCTTAATCATTTAATCCTTATTACTCACACATGATTCATTATTAACAGTGTGTTTCTTTTTTTTTTTTAACATAATTTAACTCAAGATGTCATATGCGATTCGCTAAGCCTCAATCGGCAAAGGAAAACATTACATATCTGCCGGCGGCAGTACAATGTGTATCGGCTAGTGAAGGGAAAACTTTAAGTTATAGACTGCATCTACCGATAGAAGAATGTACCACATCTACCGGTCACTAGACGACAAACCATGTCTATACCATCCGGTGGAAAAGCTCTCTTCGTCATCCGATGAAATAAGGGTACATCATCCGGTGGTCATGTGCATCTCACGCGAATAATTAAAACACGACCCGGTCACTAAGCGACAAATAACACCCTCATCATCCGGTGACTTATTACACTACATTTGCCGATCACTAGACGACAAAATAACACTCTCATCGTCCAATGGCTTAAACACTCTACATCTGCCAATCGCTAGACGACAAAATAGCACTTTCATCATCCGGTGGCTTAAACACTCTACATCTGCCGATCGCTAGACGACAAAATAGCACTTTCATCATCCGATGGCTTAAACACTACATCTGCCGATCGCTAGACGACAAAATAGCACTTTCATCATCCGATGGCTTAAACACTACATCTGTCGATCGCTAGACGACAAAATAGCATTTTCATCATCCGATGACTTATTACACTACATCTGCCGATCGCTAGACGACAAAATAGCACTTTCATCATCCGATGACTTATTACACTACATCTGTCGGTGACGTCAGCCGGATGATTGACTCATCCAGCTTCTATCATACGGCAGTGAAACACTATAATCATCAAACATCTTTATTCGATAGAACATATCACAACTCACCCGATCCTTAACTTAGTAACCATAAACCTCAAAGAGTAGCAATCATAAACTCACCTAAAAATACGCATAGCGGAAGACTCAAACAAAACAAACCATTCATTAATCCTTAAAATCGTATTCAGACTCTAAAGACAAGCCCTTCAAATCCAAATCTCATTGTTATAAGAAATTCCGTTCTATTTAGTCATCTGTTCATCGTAAACTTTTCTGACTTACTATGAGCATAACCAGGGAACTTATTCGCCTATCCAGCCTTCACTGTCACACTGAGCATCCTCCAGCAACCAAGCTTAGATATCTTCTTTAACCTTGAGTTCCTCACCTGAAAACTCGTCACCTACATCATAAGGTTGAAACTATAAGCCTAATGCTTAGTAAGGAATGCAACACTAACATGGATGCATGAATGTATAGTTTGGGAAAATCACATGCTCATAAGTCTTTTTCTTGTTCATATCTTTGCTTGAAATCATCATTCATAGTCTTAGATCATATTCATCATTCATAGTCATTGGTCATATTCATCATTCATAGTCATTGATCATATTCATCATTCATAGTCATTGATCATATTCATCATTCATAGTCATTGATTATATTCATCATTCATAGTCATTGATCATATTCATCATTCATAGTCATTGATCATATTCATCATTCATAGTCATTGATCATATTCATCATTCATATAAGTTGTGTGGATTATAAGAGGATTTGTGCCGGTAAAGGGGGTTCGACAGTGAGTTTGATCTTGTTCCCTACTGCGGGTCGTATTCATATGTCCCTCTTTGGACTGTGACATACGCCGAACCGCCCCCAACCCTCACTTAGTCCACGTTGCATAAATCTTATATATATACATATATACATACATATTCTGTTCATGGAAAACATGCATTAAAACATTTTCTTATGCTTGGGAAACATTCATGATGCATGAACATGAGAACTTTTAACTTATCAAACTATGACAAGGATCATACCAGAGCAGACAACTTCGCATTCACTAGCAGGTCATCAAATAGTATAACTCACAACATACATAAATCCTTCAAGTGCAGACAAGCTCATTATCATAAGGTAAACATTAGACGTCTAAACAACCTAGTACTCCCACGATGTAGGGCTCTATTAGCCGGAAATCTTAATACATTCACTTATCTGGTCTTCTTAGCACTTGAGCTCTTTTCTCTTCAAACTTCTTCACCTAAAACATTTACATTGCAGTAGTTAAAACAAAATCCTAATAGTTTTAATCTCAAGTTATCCTAAGATTTAATAGTTAAAGTCATTCCCGAATCCTTAGTCTAATAACCTGTGTAGTTTGAAATCCAAAACCAAAACAGACGGATTCGATTATCGATAACTCAGAGGTGATTGTTCTAAATGTCCATAATCAATTTGATAAAAGCATTCCCACTCTCAGATTCCAAATGTTCTTATTATTAGTCGGCCATTGGAAAATCCAAAACTCCAATGCCGAGTAGAAAACAAGGCTAACAAGCTAACAGATAGGTACATTGACTATTGCATACCTCGGGCACAGAGTAGTCGAGTAGTGGCAGAGAAACCGATCGTCGAAGAGGGTATGCCGGAAGCAGAGAGCAAGAGCTTGGGAGAGAAGAAATCGCCGAAAAGGAAGGTGTCGGCTACAGTGGTTCAAGTGAGGTTTAAAACATTTCCTTTTTCTTTATATATTGGTCATCACCCTCCATTATTACAACTTTGTCACCCAACCTAGTTTAAATCCACATGAAATTAATTATTCTTGGTATAAGTCCTAAACTGTAAAGATTAAATATTCATGACTGTTAATACAGTTAGGAAAATCACCTGGCCGTCATCTCGGGTGTTACATCCACCCCTCCTTAAACAAAATTTTCGTCCCCGAAAATTGATCAAACAAATAACTCTGGATACTTGTCTAACATGTCCTGTCGTGCTCCCAAGTGGCTTCTTCAATGCCATGATTCTTCCATAAGACTCTGACCAACGGAATCTCTTTGTTCCTCAGAGTCTTAACTGCGGATTCCAATATCTGCACTGGCTTCTCTTCATATGTTAGCGTCGGCTCAATCTCAAAATCCACTGGTTTAACAACTTGTGTAGGGTCCCGTATACATTTTCTTAACATTGACCCATGGAAAACATTATGAACTTTATCCAATGATTGAGGCAGCTGCAGTCTGTAAGCTGTACTACCGATTCTATCCAAAACAGGGAATGGTCCAATAAATCGTGGATTAAGCTTTCCCCTCCTGCCAAATCTTAGTACTCCTTTAAATGGTGAAACCTTCAAGAAAACTTCATCGCCAATAGCAAATTCAAGATCTCTCCTCCTTTGGTCTGCATAACTTTTCTGTCGGCTTTGTGCAGTAATCATCCTCCTCTTAATAGTGGCAATCTTGTCTGACATCTGCTGCAACATCTCGGGACCTATGAGTTTTGCTTCACCAACTTCATCCCAATACAGAGGTGATCTACATTTCCTACCATACAACGCCTCATAAGGTGTCATACCTATGGTGGACTGGTAACTATTGTTGTAAGAGAACTCAACCAAGGGTAGGTATCGGCTCCAAGATGTCTGGAACTCTAGCACACAAGCCCTCAACATATCCTCAAGTATTTGGATAGTCCTTTCTAATTGACCATCTGTCTGCGGGTGAAAAGCAGTGCTGAAGGATAACCTCGTGCCAAGTGTGCCTTGTAGACCTTTCCAAAACCGGGAGGTGAACCTAGGGTCACGATCAGAGACAATAGATGCAGGAATTCCATGCAACCTAATAACTTCTTGTACATAAAGATCAGCAAGCTGGTCCATCGAGTAGGTTGTCCTTACTGGTAAGAAATGGGCTGATTTCGTCAGTCTATCAATCACAACCCAAATACTATCATGTCCCTTAGTTGTCTTAGGTAATCCTACGACGAAATCCATAGCTATGTGTTCCCACTTCCACTCGGGAATAGGTAGAGGCTGAAGGGTACCTCCTGGACGTTGGTGCTCAGCTTTAACTTGTTGGCAAACCAAACATGACTCTACATATTTAGCAACATCTCTCTTTAAGTTTGGCCACCAATAGAGTAACTTCAGGTCTCGATACATCTTGGTGCTTCCAGGATGCACAGAAAATGGAGACGAATGTGCCTCAGCCAAGATTAGCTTACGTAATCCTTCATCATTAGGGATATACCATCTATTTCTAAACTTCAGAATCCCATCCTTGGAAAGACTAAACTCAGAGGTGATGTCCTTCACCTTGTTCATCATACTGTTATTCTCCTCTGAGTCCTTCTGTTGTGCCTCTTTGATCTTTTCTAAAACCGTTGGTTTAATGGTCAAATCGGCAAGTAAGGTTGATAACTCTGGAACTATCTCCAATTCAAACCTCTGAACTTCTGTCTTCAAAGGTATAGACATGGTTGACACGACGGATTGCATAGTTGTTGACATCCTGCTCAATGTGTCAGCTACAGAGTTAGCCTTACCCGGGTGATACTTGATCTCAAAGTCGTAATCCTTAACAAATTCCAACCAATGCCTCTGCCTCATGTTCAATTCCTTTTGTGTAAAGAGGTACTTCAGACTTTTATGGTCAGAAAACACCTCACACTGCTGTCCATATAAATAGTGTCTCCATATCTTCAAGGCAAAAACAACAGCGGCTAATTCTAAATCATGGGTGGGATAGTTCTGTTCATAACTCTTTAACTGCCTAGAGGCATGCGCTACAACTTTGCCTTCTTGCATCAAAACACAGCCCAAACCAACTTTTGATGCATCACAAAATACGCTAAACTTTCCTTCTTCGATTGGAAGGGTCAATACCGAGGTTGTTGTTAACTTCACCTTGAATGTCTAGAAGCTATCCTCGCAAGCTTCGGTCCAAGAATACTTATTGTCCTTCTTTGTCAAATTCGTCAGGGGCTTAGCTATCATAGAAAATCCTTTGATGAACTTTCTGTAATAGCCTGCCAATCCAAGGAAACTGCGGACTTCACTGGCATTCTTTGGTTGTGGCCAATCCTTTACTGCCTGAATTTTGGTCGGGTCCACTGATATGCCATTAGCAGAAACTACATGACCAAGAAAATTAACCTTGTCCAACCAAAATTCACACTTGGACAATTTGGCATAAAGCTTGTGCTCCTTCAATGTTGTCAAAACTATTCTTAAATGCTCTGCATGGTCAGCTTCAGTCCGTGAGTATATCAGGATATCATCTATGAACACAATTACAAATTTGTCCAAATACTCACGAAACACTCGATTCATTAAGTCCATAAAAGCAGCAGGTGCATTGGTCAGTCCAAATGACATGACCAAGAATTCGTAGTGCCCATAACGGGTTCTGAAGGCTGTCTTTGGTATATCTCCTTCCTTAACTTTTAGTTGGTAATAACCCGAACGTAAATCTATTTTTGAAAACACCTTTGCTCCTTGCAATTGATCAAACAAATCATCAATCCGAGGTAAGGGGTACTTATTCTTGATTGTCAACTTATTTAGTTATCTGTAGACTATGCACATTCTAAGGGAACCATCTTTCTTCTTGACAAATAAGACCGGTACACCCCAAGGGGAACTGCTAGGGCGTATAAATCCTTTGTCTACTAATTCCTGTAGTTGGACTTTTAACTCCTTTAACTCAACAGGTGCCATCCGATAAGGATTCTTAGATACCGGTAAGGCCTCAGGGTACGTATCTATTACAAACTCTATTTCTCTATCCGGTGGTAATCCTGGCATATCATCTAAGAACGCCTCAGGGAACTCTCTGACTATGGGGATATCTTGTAACTCTATCTTATTCTTCACTCGAACATCCATTATGCTAGCTAAGTAACTCTCACAACCATTTTCAGTAACCGGTAAATTTCTAGTGAGGATATAATCAGTATTTGCTTATCTTAGGAATAGCTTGGAAGGAGTAATGATCACCATTTGGGGGTCGAAAATCAACCATCCTAGATCTACAACTTATTGTGGCATAATGCCTAAATAACTAATCCATTCCTATATCACTTCGTATCCTTTCATGTCAATTACAATCAGTTCTACATATAGTTTCTTACTTCCTAAGGACACAACATCACCTTTAACAATCTGTTCAGAATGTAGGGACCTCCCTGATGGTAACATAACATCATATGGCCTTTCGGCTGGTAAAGTTCTAAGTTGTGTTGGCATACAAACAGAGTTGATATAAACGAGTGTGTGGCTCTCGTATCTATAAGTGTGTAAGCAGCAAAACCACATATCATAATGGTACCTGTTATGACTGTATGCTGCACGGCTTCCTCATCCTCCATCATTGCATAGACTCTAGGTGCTACCCTTGCACGGTTCGGATCTGGCGGCATGGGGCAGTCTCTGACTATATGTCCAACCTTGTCACATTTGAAACAGCGGCCAGAACGCAACATGCATTCGCCGGGGTGGTTCTTCTGACAGGTGGGGCATAAGGGTGCCAGAGGCCTCTTCCCTTTTCCTTGGTCATCATTCTGGTTTAGGGGTCTCTTTATTCCCTGTTGTTGTTGCTGTGGTCCCCTGTTCTGTTGCGGCTACCAACCTTTGTTCTGACGTGGTGGCGGCTGAGTGTCCTTCGTGAGTTTCCTTGACTACTCACGCTATGCATATGCTGTCATTTCTGCCTCTTCCAGCTCCAAGGCCTTAGCCGTCACTTCACCATAAGGTACATTGTGTATCCCAGCAGTCTTCACTTTCATGTACAGACTCGGCTTCAGTCCTTGAACAAATTGGTAAATCTTGTCCTCGTCATCCTCAATCATATGGGGAGCAAACCGTGATAAAGCATCAAATTTGCATATGTAATCCGTCACAGAGCCAGTTTGTCGCAAATTCATGAACTCCTTCTTCTTGTTGGCCCGAACAGTCCTATTGAAGTACTTGTCAAGAAAGCAGCCTTGAACATCTCCCAGGTCATAGCTTCAGCATTAGCGGTGTTCTGGATCGAGTCCCACCAATGCCTTGCACTTAATTCCAAATGAAAGACAGCAAACGTGACCTTATCTCCTTCATTAACCTTGCATACTTAACATGTCTTCTATCTTTCGTACCCACTCCTCAGCATAAATAGGATCTGAAACATGTCCATTAAACACCAAGGGTCGAAGCCGGTGGAAACACTCACCCCCATGATCATGAGTTGCATTAGTACTGGAGTTGCCTTGTTCCTCTCTAGCAGTCATCACGCGTTCGATCTGGTGAGATTGGCGCTATGACCAACTCTGTCAACTGAGCAATAGCATTGCTATCCTCATTGGTCTCTCTCTGCTGACCTCTAACCATTTTGGGATTCCTAGTCAAATCATTACAGATATATCTTAACTTAATGACATATACTGAAATCATAAATACTTACAGTTGCTGAAGTGTGCTCATGTGACAGTCAGTACTGGAAGGCAGTCTGCAGAATCGGTTTTAGAACCCGGTTTTGCTCTGATACCATAATTGTAGCAACCCGGAAGGGATCGTCACATAATCCGTATCTTTCTTAATCATTTAATCCTTATTACTCACACATGATTCATTATTAACAGTGTGTTTCTTTTTTTTTTAACATAATTTAACTCAAGATGTCATATGCGATTTGCTAAGCCTCAATCGGCAAAGGAAAACATTACATATCTGCCGGCGGGCAGTACAATGTGTATCGGCTAGTGAAGGGAAAACTTTAAGTTATAGACTGCATCTACCGATAGAAGAATGTACCACATCTACCGGTCACTAGATGACAAACCATGTCTATACCATCCGGTGGAGAAGCTCTATTCATCATCCGATGAAATAAGGGTACATCATCCGGTGGTCATGTGCATCTCACGCGAATAATTAAAACACGATCCGGTCACTAAGCGACAAATAACACCCTCATCATCCGGTGACTTATTACACTACATCTGCCGATCACTAGACGACAAAATAAAACTCTCATCGTCCAATGGCTTAAACACTCTACATCTGCCGATCGCTAGACGACAAAATAGCACTTTCATCATCCGATGGCTTAAACACTCTACATCTGCCGATCGCTAGATGACAAAATAGCACTTTCATCATCCGATAGCTTAAACACTACATCTGCCGATCGCTAGACGACAAAATAGCACTTTCATCATCCGATGGCTTAAACACTACATCTGCCGATCGCTAGACGACAAAATAGCACTTTCATCATCCGATGACTTATTACACTACATCTGCCGATCGCTAGACGACAAAATAGCACTTTCATCATCCGATGACTTATTACACTACATCTGCCGATGACGTCAGCCGGATGATTGCCTCATCCAGCTTCTATCATACGGCAATGAAACACTATAATCATCACAATATCTTCATTCGATAGAACATATCACAACTCACCCGATCCCTAACTTAGTAACCATAAACCTCAAAGAGTAGCAATCATAAACTCACCTAAAAATACGCATAGCGGAAGACTCAAACAAAACAAACCATTCATTAATCCTTAAAATCGTATTCAGACTCTAAGACAAGCCCTTCAAATCCAAATCTCATGTTATAAGAAATTTTGTTCTATTTAGTCATCTGTTCATCGTAAACTTTTCTGACTTACTATGAGCATAACCAGGAAACTTATTCGCCTATCCAGCCTTCACTGTCACACTGAGCATCCTCCAGCAACCAAGCTTAGACATCTTCTTTAACCTTGAGTTCCTCACCTGAAAACTCGTCACCTACATCATAAGGTTTAAACTATAAGCCTAATACTTAGTAAGGAATACAATATTAACATGGATGCATGAATGTATAGTTTGGGAAAATCACATGCTCATAAGTCTTTTTCTTGTTCATATCTTTGCTTGAATTCATTCATAGTCATAGATCATATTCATCATTCATAGTCATTGGTCATAGTCATCATTCATAGTCATTGATCATATTCATCATTCATAGTCATTGATCATATTCATCATTCATAGTCATTGATCATATTCATCATTCATAGTCATTGATCATATTCATCATTCATAGTCATTGATCGTATTCATCATTCATATAAGTTGTGTGGATTAAGAGAGGATTTGTGCCGATAAAGGGGGTTCAACAGTGAGTTTGATCTTGTTCCCTACTGCGGGTCGTATTCATATGTCCCTCTTGGACTGTGACATACGCCGAACCGCCCCCAACCCTCACTTAGTCCACGTTGCATAAATCTTATATATATACATATATACATACATATTATGTTCATGGAAAACATGCATTAAAAACATTTTCTTATGCTTGAGAAACATTCATGATGCATGAACATGAGAGCTTTTAACTCATCAAACTATGACAAGGATCATACCAAAGCAGACAACTTCGCATTCACTAGCAGGTCATCAAATAGTATAACTCACAACATACATAAATCCTTCAAGTGCAGACAAGCTCATTATCATAAGGTAAACATTAGACGTCTAAACAACCTAGTACTCCCACGATGTAGGGCTCTATTAGCCGAAAATCTTAATACATTCACTTACCTGGTCTTCCTAGCACTTGAGCTCTTTTCTCTTCAAACTTCTTCACCTAAAACATTTACATGCAGTAGTTAAAACAAAATCCTAATAGTTCTAATCTCAAGCTATCCTAAGATTTAATAGTTAAAGTCATTCCCGAATCCTTAGTCTAATACCCTGTGCAGTTTGAAATCCAAAACCAAAACAGACTGATTCGATTATCGATAACTCAGAGGTGGTTGTTCTAAATGTCCAGAATCAATTTGATAAAGCATTCCCACTCTCAGATTCCAAATGTTCTTATTATTAGTCGGCCATTGGAAAATCCAAAACTCCAATGCCTAGTAGAAAACAAGGCTAACAAGCTAACAGATAGCTACATTGACTATTGCATACCTCGGGCACAGAGTAGTCGAGTAGTGGCAGAGAAATCGATCGTCGAAGAGGGTATGCCGGAAGCAGAGAGCAAGAGCTTGGGAGAGAAGAAATCGCCAAAAAGGAAGGTGTCGGCTACAGTGGTTCAAGTGAGGTTTAAAACATTTTCTTTTTCTTTATATATTGGTCATCACCCTCCATTATTACAACTTTGCCACCCAACCTAGTTTAAATCCACATGAAATTAATTATTCCTTGGTATAAGTCCTAAACTGTAAAGATTAAATATTCATGACCGTTAATACAGTTAGGAAAATTACCTGGCCGTCATCTCGGGTGTTACACATCCAAGGCTGGCTTGGGATGTGTATTAATGCAAGAAGGGAAAGTGGTGGCGTACGCGTTCAGACAATTGAAGAAGCACGAGAAAAACTACCCTACTCACGACCTTGAGTTACCGGCAGTTTTTTTGCACTGAAAGTATGGACGACACCACTTGTTTGGACAAAATCGTGTGAGAAAAAAAAAAAAAAAAAAAATTTCTTATACCACATTTTCAGGCAAAACTAGGTATGGACCGTACGAGACTATGTGGGCGCATGTGCGACTTCCATTGTTAATGGGATGAGTTGGAGAACCACGTTTGATTGGTCCTTGATAATCGTGCAACAGACAGTAGAGAATTTTGCCCACCTCATCCGACCGCGAATCCGTGACAGCTCAAACCGCGTAAAACGCCTATGCCTATAGAAGACTAGGGAATTGGAATTTGAAGTTGTGATGAAGTTTTCTTAAAGTTTCATCGTTCAACGGAGTTA
>CM039515.1:42214073-42332445 GCA_022432975.1 Begonia masoniana
CTTTTTCCAGTCCAAATGACATACCAAGATTGCGTAGTGCCCATAACGGGTTCTGAAGGCTGTCTTTGGTATATCTCCTTCCTTAACTTTTAGTTGGTAATAACCCGAACGTAAATCTATTTTTGAAAACACCTTTGCTCCTTGCAATTGATCAAACAAATCATCAATCCGAGGTAAGGGGTACTTATTCTTGATTGTCAACTTATTTAGTTATCTGTAGACTATGCACATTCTAAGGGAACCATCTTTCTTCTTGACAAATAAGACCGGTACACCCCAAGGGGAACTGCTAGGGCGTATAAATCCTTTGTCTACTAATTCCTGTAGTTGGACTTTTAACTCCTTTAACTCAACAGGTGCCATCCGATAAGGATTCTTAGATACCGGTAAGGCCTCAGGGTACGTATCTATTACAAACTCTATTTCTCTATCCGGTGGTAATCCTGGCATATCATCTAAGAACGCCTCAGGGAACTCTCTGACTATGGGGATATCTTGTAACTCTATCTTATTCTTCACTCGAACATCCATTATGCTAGCTAAGTAACTCTCACAACCATTTTTCAGTAACCGGTAAATTTCTAGTGAGGATATAATCAGTATTTTGCTTATCTTAGGAATAGCTTGGAAGGAGTAATGATCACCATTTGGGGGTCGAAAATCAACCATCCTAGATCTACAACTTATTGTGGCATAATGCCTAAATAACTAATCCATTCCTAATATCACTTCGTATCCTTTCATGTCAATTACAATCAGTTCTACATATAGTTTCTTACTTCCTAAGGACACAACATCACCTTTAACAATCTGTTCAGAATGTAGGGACCTCCCTGATGGTAACATAACATCATATGGCCTTTCGGCTGGTAAAAGTTCTAAGTTGTGTTGGCATACAAACAGAGTTGATATAAACGAGTGTGTGGCTCTCGTATCTATAAGTGTGTAAGCAGCAAAACCACATATCATAATGGTACCTGTTATGACTGTATGCTGCACGGCTTCCTCATCCTCCATCATTGCATAGACTCTAGGTGCTACCCTTGCACGGTTCGGATCTGGCGGCATGGGGCAGTCTCTGACTATATGTCCAACCTTGTCACATTTGAAACAGCGGCCAGAACGCAACATGCATTCGCCGGGGTGGTTCTTCTGACAGGTGGGGCATAAGGGTGCCAGAGGCCTCTTCCCTTTTCCTTGGTCATCATTCTGGTTTAGGGGTCTCTTTATTCCCTGTTGTTGTTGCTGTGGTCCCCTGTTCTGTTGCGGCTACCAACCTTTGTTCTGACGTGGTGGCGGCTGAGTGTCCTTCGTGAGTTTCCTTGACTACTCACGCTATGCATATGCTGTCATTTCTGCCTCTTCCAGCTCCAAGGCCTTAGCCGTCACTTCACCATAAGGTACATTGTGTATCCCAGCAGTCTTCACTTTCATGTACAGACTCGGCTTCAGTCCTTGAACAAATTGGTAAATCTTGTCCTCGTCATCCTCAATCATATGGGGAGCAAACCGTGATAAAGCATCAAATTTGCATATGTAATCCGTCACAGAGCCAGTTTGTCGCAAATTCATGAACTCCTTCTTCTTGTTGGCCCGAACAGTCCTATTGAAGTACTTGTCAAAGAAAGCAGCCTTGAACATCTCCCAGGTCATAGCTTCAGCATTAGCGGTGTTCTGGATCGAGTCCCACCAATGCCTTGCACTTAATTCCAAATGAAAGACAGCAAACGTGACCTTATCTCCTTCATTAACCTTTGCATACTTAAACATGTCTTCTATCTTTCGTACCCACTCCTCAGCATAAATAGGATCTGAAACATGTCCATTAAACACCAAGGGTCGAAGCCGGTGGAAACACTCACCCCCATGATCATGAGTTGCATTAGTACTGGAGTTGCCTTGTTCCTCTCTAGCAGTCATCACGCGTTCGATCTGGTGAGATTGGCGCATGACCAACTCTGTCAACTGAGCAATAGCATTGCTATCCTCATTGGTCTCTCTCTGCTGACCTCTAACCATTTTGGGATTCCTAGTCAAATCATTACAGATATATCTTAACTTAATGACATATACTGAAATCATAAATACTTACAGTTGCTGAAGTGTGCTCATGTGACAGTCAGTACTGGAAGGCAGTCTGCAGAATCGGTTTTAGAACCCGGTTTTGCTCTGATACCATAATTGTAGCAACCCCGGAAGGGATCGTCACATAATCCGTATCTTTCTTAATCATTTAATCCTTATTACTCACACATGATTCATTATTAACAGTGTGTTTCTTTTTTTTTAACATAATTTAACTCAAGATGTCATATGCGATTTGCTAAGCCTCAATCGGCAAAGGAAAACATTACATATCTGCCGGCGGGCAGTACAATGTGTATCGGCTAGTGAAGGGAAAACTTTAAGTTATAGACTGCATCTACCGATAGAAGAATGTACCACATCTACCGGTCACTAGATGACAAACCATGTCTATACCATCCGGTGGAGAAGCTCTATTCATCATCCGATGAAATAAGGGTACATCATCCGGTGGTCATGTGCATCTCACGCGAATAATTAAAACACGATCCGGTCACTAAGCGACAAATAACACCCTCATCATCCGGTGACTTATTACACTACATCTGCCGATCACTAGACGACAAAATAACACTCTCATCGTCCAATGGCTTAAACACTCTACATCTGCCGATCGCTAGACGACAAAATAGCACTTTCATCATCCGATGGCTTAAACACTCTACATCTGCCGATCGCTAGATGACA
Organism: Begonia masoniana; assembly: GCA_022432975.1. NCBI lineage: Eukaryota > Viridiplantae > Streptophyta > Magnoliopsida > Cucurbitales > Begoniaceae > Begonia > Begonia masoniana. The sequence goes on from CM039515.1 coordinate 42,216,846, forward strand.
AAATAGCACTTTCATCATCCGATAGCTTAAACACTACATCTGCCGATCGCTAGACGACAAAATAGCACTTTCATCATCCGATGGCTTAAACACTACATCTGCCGATCGCTAGACGACAAAATAGCACTTTCATCATCCGATGACTTATTACACTACATCTGCTAATCGCTAGACGATAAAATAGCACTTTCATCATCCGATGACTTATTACACTACATCTGCCGATGACGTCAGCCGGATGATTGCCTCATCCAGCTTCTATCATACGGCAGTGAAACACTATAATCATCAAATATCTTCATTCGATAGAACATATCACAACTCACCCGATCCCTAACTTAGTAACCATAAACCTCAAAGAGTAGCAATCATAAACTCACCTAAAAATACGCATAGCGGAAGACTCAAACAAAACAAACCATTCATTAATCCTTAAAATCGTATTCAGACTCTAAAGACAAGCCCTTCAAATCCAAATCTCATTGTTATAAGAAATTTTGTTCTATTTAGTCATCTGTTCATCGTAAACTTTTCTGACTTACTATGAGCATAACCAGGAAACTTATTCGCCTATCCAGCCTTCACTGTCACACTGAGCATCCTCCAGCAACCAAGCTTAGACATCTTCTTTAACCTTGAGTTCCTCACCTGAAAACTCGTCACCTACATCATAAGGTTTAAACTATAAGCCTAATACTTAGTAAGGAATACAATATTAACATGGATGCATGAATGTATAGTTTGGGAAAATCACATGCTCATAAGTCTTTTTCTTGTTCATATCTTTGCTTGAAATCATCATTCATAGTCATAGATCATATTCATCATTCATAGTCATTGGTCATATTCATCATTCATAGTCATTGATCATATTCATCATTCATAGTCATTGATCATATTCATCATTCATAGTCATTGATCATATTCATCATTCATAGTCATTGATCATATTCATCATTCATAGTCATTGATCGTATTCATCATTCATATAAGTTGTGTGGATTAAGAGAGGATTTGTGCCGATAAAGGGGGTTCAACAGTGAGTTTGATCTTGTTCCCTACTGCGGGTCGTATTCATATGTCCCTCTTTGGACTGTGACATACGCCGAACCGCCCCCAACCCTCACTTAGTCCACGTTGCATAAATCTTATATATATACATATATACATACATATTATGTTCATGGAAAACATGCATTAAAACATTTTCTTATGCTTGAGAAACATTCATGATGCATGAACATGAGAGCTTTTAACTCATCAAACTATGACAAGGATCATACCAAAGCAGACAACTTCGCATTCACTAGCAGGTCATCAAATAGTATAACTCACAACATACATAAATCCTTCAAGTGCAGACAAGCTCATTATCATAAGGTAAACATTAGACGTCTAAACAACCTAGTACTCCCACGATGTAGGGCTCTATTAGCCGGAAATCTTAATACATTCACTTACCTGGTCTTCCTAGCACTTGAGCTCTTTTCTCTTCAAACTTCTTCACCTAAAACATTTACATTGCAGTAGTTAAAACAAAATCCTAATAGTTCTAATCTCAAGCTATCCTAAGATTTAATAGTTAAAGTCATTCCCGAATCTTTAGTCTAATACCCTGTGCAGTTTGAAATCCAAAACCAAAACAGACTGATTCGATTATCGATAACTCAGAGGTGGTTGTTCTAAATGTCCAGAATCAATTTGATAAAAGCATTCCCACTCTCAGATTCCAAATGTTCTTATTATTAGTCGGCCATTGGAAAATCCAAAACTCCAATGCCTAGTAGAAAACAAGGCTAACAAGCTAACAGATAGCTACATTGACTATTGCATACCTCGGGCACAGAGTAGTCGAGTAGTGGCAGAGAAACCGATCGTCGAAGAGGGTATGCCGGAAGCAGAGAGCAAGAGCTTGGGAGAGAAGAAATCGCCAAAAAGGAAGGTGTCGGCTACAGTGGTTCAAGTGAGGTTTAAAACATTTTCTTTTTCTTTATATATTGGTCATCACCCTCCATTATTACAACTTTGCCACCCAACCTAGTTTAAATCCACATGAAATTAATTATTCTTGGTATAAGTCCTAAACTGTAAAGATTAAATATTCATGACCGTTAATACAGTTAGGAAAATTACCTGGCCGTCATCTCGGGTGTTACACATCCAAGGCTGGCTTGGGATGTGTATTAATGCAAGAAGGGAAAGTGGTGGCGTACGCGTTCAGACAATTGAAGAAGCACGAGAAAAACTACCCTACTCACGACCTTGAGTTACCGGCAGTTTTTTTTGCACTGAAAGTATGGAGACACCACTTGTTTGGACAATCGTGTGAGGTGTTTTCTGATCACAAAAGCTTGAAGTATATATTTACTCAGAAAAAGTTAAACATAAGGCAACGGTGGTGGCTCAAGTTCGTGAAAGATTATGACATCGAGATTAAATACCACCCGGGGAAAGCTAACGTGGTAGCCGATGCGTTGAGCAGGATGCCAGCTACTATGCAACCAGCCTTGTCAGCCATATCAGTGCCTCTGAGGGCAGAAATTCAGAGGTTTGATTTGGAGGTGGTTTTTAAGCTATCAGACGTTCTGGTGGATCTAACATTGCGTCCCACCATCCTGGACCAAATTAAAGAGGCTCAGAAGATCAATTCGAAAGAGATGGCCGATATAGTAAACAAGTTACCTCTGGCCTATTCCGATTTCAGTTATTCGGGAGATGGTATTCTGAAGTTCAAAGATAGGTTCTACGTTCCGAGAGATGAAGAACTACGAAAGGACATTTTATCGGAAGCCCACTCATCTTCTTTCTCTGTGCATCTTAGAAGCACGAAGATGTATCAAGACTTGAAATTTCACTTCTGGTGGCCGAATATGAAGAATAGAGTAGCCAAATATGTGGAGTCTTACATGATATGTCAACAAGTGAAGGTTGAGCATCAACGCCCAGGTGGAACACTTCAGGCTCTCCCGATCCCTGAATGGAAGTGGGAGAACATCACTCTGGACTTTGTTGTTGGCCTGCCGAAGACGACTTGAGGCCATAACAGCATATGGGTTATTGTAGATAGACTAACAAAGTCAGTCCATTTTCTACCTGTGAAGATGACGTTCTCTATGGACCAGTATGCAGAATTATACATAAGTGAGATCATCAAGCTGCATGGGGTGCCTGTATCAATTGTATCCGACCGGGACCTTAGATTCACGTCAAGGTTCTGGAAAAGCTTGCAAAACTCCTTGGGTACCAAGTTAAACTTCAGCACAGCCTTTCATCCACAGACTGATGGACAATCCGAGAGAACGATTCAGATACTAGAGGATATGTTAAGGTTGTACGTGCTGAAATTTCATGCTCCTTTGAGTAAATATTTGCCGCTCATGGAGTTCGCTTACAACAATAGCTATCAGGCTACGATTGGTATGGCTCCATATGAAGCTCTTTATGACAGAAAATACAGATCTCCATTATGTTGGGATGAAGTTGGAGAATCCAGACTTGTCGGCCCCGAGTTATTACAGCAGATGTTTGAGGTGATTGCTGCTATCAAACAGCGAATCAATACTGCTCAGAGTCGACAGAAAAGTTACGCGGATCGGAGACGGAGAGACTTGGAGTTCGCTGAAGGCAATAAAGTATTCTTGAAGGTGTCGCCTTTCAGGGGCGTAATGAGATTTGGTAAGAAAGGGAAGCTCAATCCAAGGTTTTTGGAGCCATTTCCCATCGTGAAGAAAGTTGGAAGCATGGCTTACAGGTTGTAGCTGCCAGCGTCCATGAATGGAGTTCACAACGTCTTTCACGTTTCGATGCTGAGAAAATGTGTGCGAGATCCTACTCAGATCGTGGAACCGGTGGACATAGATATCATGCCGACGTTGACGTATAAAGAAAGGTCAATACAGATTTTGGACTCCTCACTCAAGGTGTTGCACAACAGAGTGGTTCCGTTGGTGAAAGTTTTATGGCGCAATCATAATGTGGAGGAAGCCACTTGGGAAAGACAATAGGATGTTAGGGCCCAATATCCGGAGCTATTCGCTTAAGTAAATTTTGGGGACAAAATTCTGTTAAGGTGGGTGGGATGTAACACCCGACATTTTTGCCTATGTAATTATTCTCTGGATCATTTAAGCAGAATTAATTTGATATTAATACAATGAATGTTTTGTTGGAAAACAAATCGACGGAGCTTGTATTGAATTGCATAATGAAATAAAAACCAAACTAATATGTAACTAAACTAAACAAAACCATTAGTTAGAGATGCATGGAGGGGCAAATTAGGAAGGAGTTAAGGTTGGTGGGAAGAAAACCAATGGGTGATTGACACTTGGCAAACTTGTTGAAGAAGCCAATGCCTTTTTCTCTTCCTTTCTTCCTCCCTTCTCTTCACTCCTATATGAAACATTTCCCTGTTTTCTCTCTTCCAGATGACCAGCGACGATTCTAAACTCTCTCCTTTTCCTGTTTTCTCCAGCCTTCTCCAGTAAAAGTAACCGTTTTTCATTAGTTAACAAGTATAGGTTAGTTATTCTTTAGTTTTAATGAAGTTTAGGGTTAACATATGATTATACACAAATATAGGTTCGTGAATTACCAAGGACTTACGTGCGAGACTTGCAACTCACGAACAACAGGTAAGTTCATGCGTATAAGTTGGCCCTTAAGGCCCTACAACATGGAGGTACTAGGTTTTGGTTCAGGTAGTTAGGTCGTAGGTTAGACTATAAGCTAAACGTGTTCTGTGTGTTTTGTTTCATGTTTGTTTTTATTCTTCCGTCTATCTATGTTATGTTCAAGCACCGTAAATGTTCATGCATACACGTTTTCTATGAAAGTCATGCAAATGTTTTCAGCACAAATTTGAAGTTATGAAAGTTAAAAATGTGAATGTAATGTATGGTTAAGTGTGGACGAGGACTGGCATCCTATCATGTACTCCTGTTATGTCCTGTTGTGGCATGTACTCTTGTTGCGCAAGCTCTTCCTCCCACTTATACCTTCATGTCAAGTGAAACGTAATGTAATGTAACGTAATATTCATGTATTTAAAAATATTCATGCACAGCATATGCATCACTGTATTTCATGTTCTTACTGAGCTCTAGGCCCATAGTTGAACTCCCTGTTGTAGGTATGGATCCTCCAGAAGAGGACCTTGTGCCTCAAGCTGATGAGTTGATGTAGTTGGCGGCTCGAGCTCATGGGGTTTGGTTGCTGCAGTCAAACAGATGTTATTCCTGTGAGGATGTATTTTCTATAGTTATGTCAAGTTATATTCAACTTCTGAAATTTTAAAACGATGTATAAACTTTCTGTCGATGTTTTAAAAAAAAACCTCTGTTTGACAGTTGATTGTATATTTGAAATATTCTGGAACTGTTTGGAGTCTTTTCCTTTCAAGTTGTGCATGGATTGTCTCGAGATTTAGAGCTATCCATGCAGTTTGTTTTCTTGAATCTCTGTCATGTTGTCAAGCATGTTTTAAAACTGCGTTTTGAATTGGGTTTTGGGATTTTGATGCTTTTGTGTCAAAAGATGTAAGTTATCAAACAGAGAGGTAGTCGATCGATCGCCTGAGATAGCCGATCGATCGGCGGAGCAAATGTTATGTCTTCAAGTCTTCAAGTTTTCCTTCTGTAAAGCAGTCGTCCACGCCTTCTGTAAGACAGTCGTCCACACCTTCTGTAAAAGAGTTGTTCATTTTGTTCTGTGAACAGTCGTCCACGCCTTCTGTACAAGAGTTGTTCATTTTTTTCTGTGAACAGTCGTCCACGCCTTCTGTAAAATAGTTGTCCATTCTACCTTTATATTCAGTCGTCCATTCAGCCTTTCAGTTTCTATCTTTCGAGTTTTCAAGTATTCGGCTAAGTGTTAGTCGTCCATACTGCCTTTAAATTTTAAACGTCCACGGTCACTGTTCTGTCTTTTATTTTAAACGTCAATGGTCACTGTTTTGTCTTTTATTTTTAAACGTCCATAGCTTCTGTTGTCCACAGATTCTGTCTTTTGTTTTAAACGTCCACGGTCACTTCCTTTGATTTTAAACATTCACAGACTTCTGTTGTCTACTGTTTCTGCCTTTATTTCAAACGTCCACAGCTTCTGTCATCCATAGTAAGTCTTCCACAGCATGACATCCAATTTCTCTTTCCCATCTTATTATGCCTTCCCCTGCATGTCTGTCGTCCATTCTGTTTCCTTTTCTAAAACGTCCAAAGTATTCTGTATCCCTGTTTTTCTTCTGCTATTTATTTCTGAAGTCTGACTTCTAATATGTTTTTCCTGTCTTCAATTCCAGAGAGATTTTCTCCGTGTAAAGTTTTAAAAGTTAAAAAAAAAATATGTCACGTTTTAAATGTCTGGAGTGATGGCTCCTCAGCCCCGATCGGGTTGGGGGTCGTCACATTAATCTTCAGAAGAGACCAATGGGATCGGAGTCGATGACCCATGGCTGGTCCAGAGCGATTGGAATCTTTGGACAAATGATCCTTCGTGGGCGAAGAATTTAGAGCGACTAGGAACTAAGATTTCGCTGTCCTCCTTCAGTCGAGCTCATGTGGGAGCTGTCCGAAGACGACTAAGGAATCCTTCGAGCAACCTTGAGCTCGAGGAATACTGGGGCGAAGCCATTCAGGCGCTGAGCACCGGCTAAGCCGAGAGAGAACTCTCTCTTCATGGAAAAACTCTGACAGATGAAGAAAAACTTCAACCTTCTGTTTCCAAATATTTGATGTTCAAAAATTGATTACAAAGCGACAGTAAAAGCTTAAATAAGCAGGAAGGAGATCAGAGCTTTCTGGTGAAGAAAGCTGAAGAAGAGTGTCTGCCGACTGTTGGAGGTAGCCGTTGGAGGTGAACCAGGTTGAGTGAACCGAACCGGTTGGATGAACCAATGGAAGGTGGCTACTGGTGGTTGCCCTGCTTGCGCTCTTTGCTTGTCGGGTGCTGCCTTGTGCACGCACTGGCAGTTTGGTTACTGATGCACGCCAGCTGTTTGATGAAAAGCCTAAAAAAAAAACAGCTTCTTGCTCCTTGCCTTTGACCTTTCCTAGCCCATTAGAAGACCATTACAAATATACATTCTAAAAGAAACAAGGCTAAAGTTTGTCAATTAACATGGTTTAGTTAAAACTAAAGTTTCCTAAAATATATAACTTAAATACAAAGCTTTGTTACGTAATTTGAAGAAAAGGAAAACAAATTTCTTATTCTTCTTGATTTCTTTCCAAGCCTTGAGAAGTCATTTACCTACAAGATTCCACAAGCCCATTAGGAGATAAAAAGAGAATAAGAACTTATCTTAACTTATGCTTGACGAGTCGGGTCGTAGGCACATCAGGATCCTCGGTGAGGACAAGTGCGACTATTATGCCCCTTCTATCGACATATATCACACGACATCTTTGAGTTATTCTTACTAATTGTCAAACTCAAGGGCTCATCGACATCTTGCACTCTTGTCTTCTTCGGCCTACCGGGTTGGTGATATCTTCTTGGCATGAGGAGTTCCTTCATATTTGGTTGTGGCCGCTCACGGGTTGAACAAAGTGTGAGTACATCTGCAGGTATGTTGCCCGGTGATAGCATCGATGCACATAATTCTTCGATGCTACTTTCAATAAATACATGCATGAAATAGAATAGACACGGGATTCTAGTAAGCTCTCACCTGTTACAGGTGCACACATACGTATTCATGTCGACAACGTATTATTCGTTGCCGTTGCTTACCTTAAATCATGTACCTCCCGCAAGCACAACATGTTGGATTCATTAGAATTAATGAACCTTAAAGAAAATGAAAACTTAATTCCCTAATCGATACGTTAGAAATTCTACAAGGAAATCAATAAAACTATAAAGACGTACCCGAATCCATTGTTTGAATGCAATATACTGAAAATCGGGTACGTGGATCTTCCGAAATTGACAATCGCCTTCTCAAACGCTCTCTAGAGTGGTGGCAGTTCCAAAGAGGCGAAAAGTTCAATTGTGAATTGTGGACTATAAACCTTTGGTTAACCTAATTGGGTAATTTACTATTTTGCTCATCACAAATTGATAAATTACCCCTAATGTCTCTACGCATTATAATATAACCATATCATATTCAATATACTTCAAAGTCTATTGAAATCATATTAAATCACTTTAATATGGACTTAAAATTGATGATAACATAATGTGTAATTTATAGTTTAACAATTTAGATCCAAATAGAATTATAAATCCTTATAATTTTAACAATCTCTCACTTGGATCAAATTATCTATTACAGATTTTAACTTTATCCTTATAATATCAAATTTTGTTATCATCTAAACAGAGTATACTCAAACAATCTCATCCATCAATTATATCAAATGCAGGATCAAAGCGACTTTCGTTATAATTATCATAACTAAACCTATCAAAGATCACAAACACCAACATAACCAAATGACACAGATCAAATATGGATGTGTAGCATGAAAATTACATGTAATGTGATTTAACATACTTATTTCCAACTGGTCCAACCAAAACTTTATTGAGATCATTAAAGCTCAAATGCTAGAGAGAATTAAATAAATACCTCATAAAAATGAATACTGCAGTAACCAAAATATTCATTACAAATGTTTATAGAATAGAATCACATAAAATATACAGACTCTCACTAAACTTCAATATCTCCAATAGATACAACCCCCATATGAGCGACATGTTCATGAAAGACCTTGGTTCATAATCCCTTGGTGAGCGGATTTAGAACCATGAAGTCTTTTCTGATGTGATCTATAGATATTTGACCACTCTGGATCCTTTCCTTTACAACAAGGAACTTGATGTCTACAAACTTAGACTTTGAGAAGCTCATGTTGTTGTTGGAGAACATCACAGCTGATTGATTGTCACATAAAATCCGTAGGGGTCTTTCAATACCATTTGAAATTCTTAATCCCGTGACAAAGTTACTCAACTATAATGCCAGGTTGGATGCCTCATTACATGCTATAAACTCAGCTGCCATAGTAGAAGAGGCCGTAATACCCTGCTTGGCACTTTTTCAGGAGATATCTCCCCAGCTAAAAGAAAAATATAGCTCGACGTTAACTTCAAGTCATCTGGCATCTAGCAAAAACAGAATCAGTATACCCAATGATCTCGAGCTGATCTGATTTCTTGTATGTGAGCATGTACTCTTTAGTTCTCTGTAAGTATTTGAGTACCCTTTTTACAGTCTTCCAATGATCCAATCCAGGATTGCTCAAATATCTACCTAACATGCCAACTATGTACGCAGTATCCGAACGCGTGTATACTTGAGCATACATTAAGCTTCCTACAGCTGAAGCATAAGGAACCTTTTGCATTTCTTTGACTTCAAGGTCACTTGAGGGACATTGATTTTTATTTATTTTGTCTCATTTGGCAACATGAGTATCTCTTAGTTTGCATTCTTGCATGCCATATCTTTTCAAAACCATCTCGATATAACTCTTTTGTGATAATCCAAGTATACCTCGACAACGATCTTGGTATATCTGGATTCCTAATACAAAAGAGGCGTCACCAAGATCTTTCATTTCAAATTTCTTTGAAAAAAATTTCTTGGTGTCGTGCAACAAGCCTATATCGTTGCATGCCAATAATATGTCATCGACATATAAAATCAGAAATATAATTTTATTTCCACTAAATTTGTGATATACACAATCATCAACTTTATTTGCCTCAAAACCATATTAGGTGGCTGCTTGATAAAATTTGTAATATCATTGAGGAGAAACTTGTTTTAGCCCATAGATGAATTTCTTTAATTTGCAAACTAAGTCCTTGGATTTATCTGAATCAAAGAACTCGGATTGCAACATATAGATCGTTTCATCAATGTCACCATTGAGAAATGTTGTCTTCACATCCATCTGATGTAGCTCTAAATCAAAATGAGCTACTAGTGCCATTATAGTTCTAAAAGAATCTTTCGTAGATACCGAAGAGAAAGTTTCTTTATAGTCGATGCCTTTTCTTTGAGTAAAACTCTTAGCAACAAGACATGCTTTGAATCTCTCAATGTTGCGTTTTGAATCCCTTTTGCAATTAAAAATTCATTTACAACCGATGGGTTTCTAACCTGCAGGTAACGGGACGAGATCCCAAACATTATTGTCCTCTATGGACTTTAACTCCTCATTCATTGTATCAGTCCACTTTTGAGAATCAGAACTCTTAATGGCTTGGTTGAAAGTGACAGGGTCATCTTCCACTTCGCCGAGTTCCTCATGTTCTTATAGGAATACGATGTAATCATCTGAAATCGTACTCCTTCTCTCTCTAGTGGACCTCTGTAATGACATAATTTCGTAAGGCTGTTGAGTTTGTTCCTCAGGAATGACTTCCTGAAGAGGTTCTAAAAGTGATTCAACATTGTCTTTTTCATTATCCACTTGATCGAAATCAAGGGAAACTAAAGGAAGAGGAACAACTTCCTTCTAAAAAACAATGTCTTCCTTAACTCCCATCACAAACTCTACATCCTCGAAAAACTGGACATTTCCGTTTAAAAGAATGTCCTTACTGTGGGATCGAAAAATTTGTACCCCATTGACCATTCAGGTTACCCCACAAAATAACAACTAGTAGTCCTAGAGTCCAGTTTCTTTTCATTGGGCTTATAAGGCCTTGCCTCAGCTGGACACCCCACACGTGTAAGTGTTTTAGAACTAGTTTTTGGCCCATCCAACACTCGTATGAGATTTTGTTAGCCGTAGCCTTAGTAGGTACCCTGTTAAGGATATAATTTGTCGTCTTCAATGCCTCACCCCAGAGAGATTCTGGGTAGGTCGAATGAGCAATCATGCTCCTTACCATGTCCTTAAGCATTCTATTCCATCTTTCAACGACACCATTCATGTTAGGTGAACCTGGCATGGTGTACTGAGGAACACTACCACACCCCTCTAGGTATTTAGCAAATGGTCCTTGACGTTGTTCACCCGACCCGTCATACCGACCATAGTATTCACCCCCACGATCGGATCTGACGACCTTAATCCTTTTATCAAGCTGATTTTCAACCTCAGCTTTAAAGGCTTTGAACACGTCTAAAGATTGAGACTTGTCATGAATGAGATATAGTTAGCTATAACGCGAGTAATCGTCAGTGAATGATATGAAATAATGTTGACCATTCTAAGATGCCGTAGGAAAAGGCCCACAAATATCTGTGTGTATCAATTCAAGGATTTCCGAAGCTTGGTTAGCTCTCAATCTTCTTACACTTGTTTGTTTCCCTTTAATACAACTGACACAAACCTTGAAGTCAGTCATATCACGAGTGCCCAAAATTTCGTTTGACATAAGCTTTTAAATTCTCTTTTGAGAGATGTATGCACTTGTGCTATAATGAATGTAACGCCCCGAACCCGCCCCGTGCCCGGTGCGCTACGTTGCTAACCAAACTCGTGTTGAAAACATCGTTTAAAATCTTTTTCGTAAATTTTTCGGCTCGGTTTTTGGGTTTTTCGAACCCTCAAATTTTGTTGGAAAATGTGCCAAAATATGTTTAAAATATGTCGGAAAAAGTCGGGTTAAAACTGGTTTGAAATAAGCGTCAAAATGTTGAAAATTGAAGTGTGAACAGTAAAGTGTCGACACTATGAACAGTAGGTGTCAACACTTTAAAACAGTTTTGCTCTCTGGTCCCTTTTCTTTGCAAAAGGTGTCGACACCTTGTCTGAGGTGTCGACACTATGAGCAGTAGGTGTCAACACTTTGAACAGTAAGTGTCAACACCTGCAACCAAATTTTTTCCACTTTTCCTTAAGCTAAACTTCTCCAAAATCCATGAAATTTTAACCACACACTCCCGACACCTAAATCTTCAAATCTCGTAAATTTTATAGAAAACCGACTTCAAACGATTACATAAAAAAAATAGCGAACATAACCCGACGTTAAATAGTTTAAAATCGAAACGGGTGGCATAACGCCTAAATTTCTTTATACCAAAACCTGAAATTAACACACGAAAATATATGTTTCCAACTTCCTTAAATACGACAACCATTAAACACAATATCCCAACTCAAAAACACCAAAATGCATTACGAAAACGTTTGCCAATATTCGTACTACACGTCCAATTTATCTAAGTTGTTTTAACCAATATTCCTTCCAAAACCCTTATCAAAGAGCTTACCAAACTATCTACACATTCCCACAAAACAACGTTTCCGCACACCAACTAGCCATACCAAAATACTTACAAATTAAACTATCCATGTCAAACATTCACCTCCCACTACCCGAGACATCCAGTGGTCAAAGCGCCCCGACAATAACCTGCACCGGCGGACTCCGTACTCCTCCGACTGCGGCCTAATCCTGAGCTGTCTCATCAACCTCACCTGTATAAAACTCGCACCTACACCACAGAACACACAAAAGGTAAGCCTAACGCTTAGCAAGTAGGGAAGTAATGCACAACGACACGCTAAATGCTCGACTCAATCTAACTAAAATGCAGTTTCTACACACTCAGTTGTTTTCTTTTCGTTTCAATTGCATTTTTATCTTTCACTTCCGTGTGAATCAAGTAGGCACACGCCCCCACACAGTCCAGGACGGCCACACGGACCACGGAGCTAGCAGGAGGCACCATCCCAACACAGTCCAAGACGGCCAACCGAATCTCCTCCAATCGATCGTAGAATCCTCCGTGCACTTCAAGCACGGGTGCACTTCAAGCACCAACCCCATTGTGCACTTCAAGCACGAATAGGTCGAGGAATTCATACTCACGACTCATTACGTACATTAGAATCCCCCAATCGATCGTAGAATCCTCCGTTCCGTGCACTTCAAGCACCAACCCCATTGTGCACTTCAAGCACGAATAGGTCGAGGAATTCATACTCACGACTCATTACGTACATTAGAATCCCCCAATCGATCGTAGAATCCTCCGTGCACTTCAAGCACGGGTGCACTTCAAGCAACAACCCCATTGTGCACTTCAAGCACGAATAGGTCGAGGAATTCATACTCACGACCACGTTGCAAATCTTTTCTTATCTTTCATTTCATTCTCACCGCTCAAGAATGCAAAACACGTAATTTCGGAGTTTAGAAAACCATGATGCGTGACACACGATGCATGACACAAAGCAAAACATAGCAACAATCAAACAATCCCTACCGTTCTGTGGTGTAGGCCCGAAGGCAACAAACACGCACTCCACTACTTACCTGGTTGCTGCTCGATACTTCCTCGTTCACACCGTCCAACAAAACCAAACGTTCGATCACCTAACCAATACAGAAATTCACTTAGTAACAACCTAAATAAATTATAAGGATTTTTCTAACTAAACTAAGCACACATTTCCACCTAAACTCACAACTTAACTCCAAACCCGATTTTACACCCAAAATTGACCGTCCAACTTCAAACGGTCGTAACTCCCTCATTTTTCAACGGATTTCAACGTGCCACCCCATTACGGAAACCTCTACACGTCTACTATCCATTGAAACACTCAAACCAACCAAACCAACACATTAACCAACTCAAATCCAGCCAACAGAATCGGGTATAAGGGTGTTCTTCAACCATTTTTGTGGAACACTCTTTCAATCTTCCATCTAACCCCTCTAACAACCTAAATCACTCCATTCAACAACTAAACTACCAAAATAGGAAGGAAATATAACATCTAAACTCAATTTTTTCGGAATCCCTAACCTAGGGTTTTCCAACATTCACCAAACTCAACCAAACACCCTAAAAACCTCAACAAACCACCCCTTAACGTATAAAACTTGAAACCCAAACAAAACTAACCTTAAATCTTGAAAAACCTTGAGGTATTGAAGGACTTGGAGGGCTTCAATGGTGGCTGGAAATTTCGTGGAGAGGAGAACCGAAATGAGGAAGAAAATGAAGAAAACTCTAATTTTAACCTAATATTTCTTTCCACTTTTTGAATACCTCCACCATTCTTTTTAAATTTACATAACAACCCCACTCTTCTTCTCCACAACTCATCCAACGTGATAGCTTTTCAATTCCCCACTTTCTTTCATTAATTGCTTACTTCTTATTGGTTGATATCCATTTGACTTTTCAAACAACCCTCCTCCACCAATCACAAGGTGTTTTGACTTGTCAAACCTTCAAATTCTAATACACTTCAATGCACACCTTACACTTGCATAATTAACCTATCCTAACACGTCAAATCTAAGGTTAAGCACGTATTAGGAAATTCCCGGGTGTTACAATGAAGCTGAATTATTATAAGTTAATTTACGTTTTGTACCTCTTGAATAAATATGCAAGGTTTCATTGAATGAATTTATGGTCTTAAGCATATTTAGATTGCCATAAACAGATAAAAATTCAGAACCCATTATATTTGAGAACATACATAAATAGAAATTAAATTCCATCTAAAAGACAGTACAAAAAAAGTATCATTTAAATCCAAAAATTGTCCAGATTTTAGTAACAATCTAAAGTCTCCGATAGCTTCAACTTTAACTGATTTGTCATCGCCCACAAGGATGATTCTTTCAACATCATTCGACTTTCGGCAACTCAAGCAACCTTGCATAGACATACTAATGTGAGTAGTAGTGCATGAATCTAACCACCTCGTATGTCTAGATACAGAAATCAAATTAACCTCAGAACAAGCAAGGTTGAGAAGTGTACCTTTCTTCACGTATCATGCGTGATACTTGGCACAATCTTTCTTTTGTCCTTGGAAGATGATGTCAAATGAACACTTTCTATCCGATCATGCTTAATTCTCTCTTCCTCTTGGACACAATGAGATATTAGTTCATTAAGCGTCCATTTATCCTTCTGACAATTATAACTGATCTTAAATTGCCCAAACTGAGGAGGAAGAGAAATCAAGACTAAGTGAACAAGCATAACTTCAGGCAGCTCTAACTTAAGTTCCTTAAGTCTTGAAGCAAGATGAGATATTTCCATTATGTACTTCCTGATATTCCTCTTTCTATTATACTTGAGTGAGACAAACTTAGCTAAAAGCGTACTTGTTTCAGCCTTCTCGTTTTTCTCAAAATGTTTCTCAAATCGTTCGATGAATGTTTTGGCATCAGTGTCTTCTAACATTTTGTCCCGAAATGCTTCTGGAATGACGCGCTTTATGATCATCAGACTTACACGATTCGAACGCTCCTATCTTTCCAGCTCCCTTTTATCATCAAGGGTACTTGATGCTGAAAGAGTTGGGAAGCATACGGTGCAATGTCTAGATCCATGCTCCCGAGAACAATCATAACATTCTCTTTCCATACTTTATAATTAGTCCCGTCAAGCATATGAACTACATTAACGTTACCCATTATACTTGAAATGTTGACTGTAACAACAGAGAAAATGAAACAACATTAGCTCACAAAATAACATGCATATATATGACAATAATATAACTTAAAATATAGTGCATCCATCAACAAGAAACTGGTACAACATTAACACTTAGTCTTTTGACTAAAAGTGTTAACTTGTAATTGGTAACTTGGTTCAGTATATAAACATTGACAATTAGACCTGTCAAACAACGAACTTATCTTTGGACAAGTTCAGTGTTCACATGGCATCCTAATAATTGTCACATGTTTTTAATACTGCTAACAATCAATGTGACTGTATAAACATCAACCTTCCTTTAGGCCGGTCGATATTCATACAATGTTATGTCTCATGTCCAACATATAAAAACAGGATAGTTAAAGCAAGAGTGACTAATTTTATAACATGTTACCCAACCATTCTATTTTACAATGTAAAACTTCATAAAATTGCACTAAAAATAAGTTAAGAAAAATCATGTATATACATATTCAATAGCTAGGAAACCATAGTAGTCAATCAGTGACCAAATGATCAACCTACCTAGAATAGAAGGTTCAAATCGGCCACAATGGGCAAAAACAAGGTGAATCGAGGCAAACCGAGTCCTGAATTGTCCAGAAACAGTTATTAAAAAGACCCAAAATAGCCAAACCAAAGTGAACCGGGACCCACTTGACCAAATGGACCAGCCCAAAAAAGGGTTGGTTAAATTGAACTGGATCGGTCCGGTCTAGTTAAATCGGTCTACCGAATCGAACCCGACAAGTTCATACCAAATTGAACCGGTCCGGGTCGAACCAACCAAAGAACTAGTCCGGATTATAACTGAACCGAGCTTGTTTTGGTCCGAGTGGGACCGAACCCAAATGGTTTGGTCTGATTTGGACCGAACCCAAATGGTTTAGTCCGATTTGCACCAAACCTAACTCAATCAGATCGAATCAATTTGAACCGCCGGAGAGGGACTGCGAACCAGCAACGAAAATCGCCATAATCTCATTGATTCTGACAGATTTTCACCCTAAAATTGTCTGATTTATCAAAAATAATGATAGATCGGTCAATAATCCTCAACGTGCATTACAAAAATCAATTTTTTAAGATCTCGAAACATGCATTCTAGCAGAATTAGATGCATAAAAAAATTCCAAAAATTAAAAAATTGATTCTTAATCCGATTTAAAGCCAAAATTGGTTACTTGTAGTCTAACGTGATCGGCTCTAATACCAATTGTTGGATTCATTAGAATTAATGAACCCTAAAGAAAACAAAAACCTAATTCCCTAATCGATATGTTAGAAATTCTACAAGGAAATCAATAAAACTATAAAGACGTACTCTGATCTATTGTCTAAATGCAATATACTGAAAATCGGGCACTTGGATCTTCCGAATTCGATAATCGACTTCTCAAACGCTCTTTAGAGTGATGGCGGTTCTAAAGAGGCGAAAGATTCAATTGTGAATTGGGGACCATAACCTTTTAATTAACCTAATTAGATAATTTACCATTTTGCCCATCACAAATTGATAAATTACCCCTAATGTCTCTACACATTACAATATAATCATATTATATTCAATATACTCCAAAGTCGGTTAAAATCATATTAAATCACTTAAATATGGACTTAAACCCGATGATAACATAATGTATAATTTATAGTTTAATAATTTAGATCCAAATAGAATTATAAATCCTTATAATTCTAAAACAACACTCCAATTTCGAGCTGTACTTTCTAGTTTCTCAAGCTTTTTACTTATCTGGTGACACAGGAGGTCTATTGATTGGGCCAACTTCTCAAATTTTTTCACAATGCGAGTCATCGAGCTCGGTCTGATCATCTCAAACATGATCAGGATTAGTTTGTCCCTGGCCGGCAATAGAACTGTATTGAATGGCTTGCACAAATTATTCAAGCACATTTCGCACTTGGAGATCGAAGAGAAGGCATGACTGACCCAATATCTAGGCTCTTCTTCTCGAAGCCATGCGTTGGCATTCCGGTTAAACTGATGTAATTTTCTTATTTCTATCTAAAAATGATAACTTGTGGTTGCCTTGGCTGCATTCCACATCGCATCTCTGTATGCTCTTTCCCGAAATAGATTTTTGAAATTGGCGTACATATGTCAGAGGCAGTAGCGGTGTTCGGCGTGTTCTAATTCATCTGCCACTAGGGGTGGGCAGAACTGGCCCAAGGACCGAGAACCGAACTGGACCACCAATTTTGGTCCTCGGGTCGGGATTCTCACCGGTTTTGGTTCAGTCCTGGGGCTCAAAATCCTGAAAAATCGGACTGAACCGAGAGTTAAAAAAAACAAGTTAGGGCTTTAGCAATCAGAAATTCACATTTCGCAAAGAGGCAAACCCACTTCTCCAGTGCTCCCGAATTGTGCTCCAGTGCTCCCGAATCGTGCTCCACTACTCCCAAATCGTGCTCCATTGCTTTGGTGCTCCCAAATCGTGCTCCACTGCTCCAGTGCTCCCAGACGACCAGACCAGATCCCAGTCCCTCCTTAGCGCTCGCCTGCTCGCCTCGTCGCCTTGTGCTCGCCTTTGTCCTCGTGCTATCCTGCTCGCCAGTGGCTAAGTTCTTTATTCGTGATGAAGATGGCATTGCTTCAGGCCCTTTCCAAGCTCTTGTTCAGAACAAACTCTTTCTGGAAAGCTAGTATGTTTCTTCTTCTCCCTCTTTTTTCATTTATGGTTTGTGTTAATCTTATGGATTCGATCATCTATGGATCTGCAAGCTTTCTTCTTCAATAAACTTCCATTCTTAGATCTGCCAAACTCTATTTTCTTCTTTTGGTTTCTGAACTGAAGCTTGAGGAAGAAGGTGAGCTTGAGGAAGAAGGTGGGTTATGCATCGATTGCTAGATTTGAGGTGAAAAATTTTAATGTTAAAAAAAAAAGGTGGGAGGAACCGGGACCGGACCGAAATTTATGTCTGGTCCCGGTTCCTCTACAGTGCCAGTTTCGGTTTTGAAAAAAATTTCTGGAAAGTTCAGTCCAGGCTCGAAACCGAACCGACCCGGACCGTGCCCACCCCTATCTGTCACAGCCTTCAGCAAACCCAAATATTTGAAAGAAAAATAGAGTCAACATAAAACAATATAACGTGGAGAGTACTGATGAGATAATTCTCAGGAAAGACTGTACTGGACAATATGTTAAACAAAATTACCTTTCCAAGTAAGTTCCAAGGAAAGACTAGAGGGGTCACAAACAGTTCCACTTATTTTTTCATTTCCATGCAAGTAATTGAATGCTGAAAGATCACCATATGCAGGCGTGTTGTACGAATATCAATTCATATCGAGATCACAAGTTGTTGTCTCGTCTAAATCAACCGAACGACATGAATCAGAATCCATTGTCGTAGCTAATACAGAGAAAATTTGCCGGAACAAGAAAATATTTGTGAGGTTTTAGAATTTTGGAAAGGTGTGGAATGAGAGTAGAGGGCTGATCTCCTTAAATAACCAAGGAGATTAGCCCTCGTTTTTTGTCTGTAACACGTGCATTGCACATGTTACACGGGGCACCGAGCTAAATATAACGGCCCCCAATGCACGTGCGCGGGGGTTTCTACCCTCTGCATTGACCCCCGTGGAGAACGAGGGGCCGTTCTCTTTATAAAATGTGGAACGGGGGGCAATCGGTCATCCGCTAGGGTTTAAATTGTTAAGTTTTTTTATAGTTTGAGATTTGTTTTGTTAGGGTTAATACTTTAAGGGGTTTTTAAAAAAATAATCGATACTTTGAGATTTACAATGGTTTTTACCTTTTGTAGAAATTTTCTTCTTCGTATTTTTCCTTCGGGCTGAATTAAAGTTATTTTTTTATGTTATATATTTATTATGCATTAGTATTAGACAATCTATATCTATTATTATGCAAAGGTATTAACATAAAAACCTTCCCTAGAAACATTAGGGAAATAATTAATAAAATAAAGACTAGAAACACGTATGGGCGAGTTATGGTTAGAACCAAGCATTGTTTACACGTGAACATACAAATTCTTTCACAAACATAAACAGATCAATTACTAATTACAATTAGGATCTAAATGCTAATTTGCTTAATGACCAATCCCCTTTCTCGTAGATTGAAAAATAGAGAAGAAAAAGCTCGATAAAACCCCAGCTACTAATGGCAGATTAACCCTTAATGAAGTCTCAAATCCTCGTCCTCCAGCAAAGAAACAGCTTTGAACATTGGAGTCACAGAAAGCAAAGATCAAGAACACGAGAGACGACGCAAAGGCATGCACAAAATCGAGGAATGTTATTTTAAGCTTTTCCATCTCTTTCTCTTTCGATTCTTTCTGCTGCAAATCATTATCATCGTCGTCGTTCTTGTAGCCGGTAATGTGCAGGCCTTTGAAGGTGGTTAAACCGTAGTAAAGGGTTCCGTTGTCTTTGAAAGTATCTTTGAATGAAGAGAGGAAGCAGGAGAGAGAGCAGAAGATGATGATGGAGGAAGTGAGATATTTGTTTGGGAGGGTGCAGACGCCATTGTTGGAGAATGAAGGTACGAGAGCTTGAAATATCAGGACGGAATTTGTGGGTAGGAGGTTTGCTAGGTTGCCTGCACTTGCTAGGGTTTTGTGGACGGGGTGGGTTGAGTCATTTTGTGATGTTTGTGTTTCCATTAGTGTAGAGAGAGAGAGAGAGAGAGAGAGAGTAATAGATACGTAGAATTAAGATATATAATGGAGTTGGGGGGGAAAGAGAGAGAGTGAAGGAAATGGTGTAAGATGCGTAGGGTTAAGTTATACAGTTGAGTTGGGTTGGAAAGTGGGAGAGGGGGTGGGTGGTGGGGAAACAGATTATAGAGTGAGGGGAATTGTGTAGGATACGTAGAATTAAGATATACAGTTGAGTTGGTTTGGATTAGGGAAGATATATATGATACGAATAAATGAAACTTTATGATACGAATGACGAGATCCATTAAATTTATGAATTTCTTAACTTTATTTGATAGATTGTGAATCTTAATCAAGATCAAAAGCAGAAAGCAAATATAGTTGATTCATTACAGCAAATGAAAATATACTCGCAGAACTATTCACTACCCAGAGATGAGAGAGAGAGAGAGATGAATTACAGAGTGAACGAAATAGATACGTAGAATTAAGATATATAATGGAGTTGGGGGGGAAAGAGAGAGAGTGAAGGAAATGGTGTAAGATGCGTAGGGTTAAGTTATACAGTTGAGTTGGGTTGGAAAGTGGGAGAGGGGGTGGGTGGTGGGGAAACAGATTATAGAGTGAGGGGAATTGTGTAGGATACGTAGAATTAAGATATACAGTTGAGTTGGTTTGGATTAGGGAAGATATATATGATACGAATAAATGAAACTTTATGATACGAATGACGAGATCCATTAAATTTATGAATTTCTTAACTTTATTTGATAGATTGTGAATCTTAATCAAGAACAGATCAAAGCAGAAAGCAAATATAGTTGATTCATTACAGCAAATGAAAATATACTCGCAGAACTATTCACTACCCAAAATGTAAACATTATACAATAAAAGTAATTGAAACTCAGATGCGAATGGATTGAAGTTTGAACCCATATATTAATTGAAATTAAAACTTGATCAACTACTTCTTATCTTTACAACTTGGTAGACATAAAAATAAAAATCAAAACGTATCAAAAGCTCTTCATGGCTATTGCGTCTACACCACAATGGCAACGTAAGCCTTAGCACCGCCATTGTTGTCACCTCTTTCCTCCTCCAACTTCACCAAGGCAAAGCACTAGTGAGACTCTTCCCTTATTCTTCTCTACTCGTTTCGGAATGACCACACCTGAATCTGTTGGTGAAATTGAGTATTTAAAATTTCTGATCGGTGGAATTATGTTGGTGAAATTGACATTGGGTAAACAGTGAAAGTGAAGTGGAGAGATTAAAGTTGAAAATTGGTTGAATTTCAATATTTAGAAATCTCTGGATTTTGCTTCATTGGTTTGTCGGTGGAATATCGGGTAATATTTTGGTGGTATTTTGAATTATTGAGCTGAGATATTTTTGGGATATTTTTGGAAATAAAATTATCTGGTTTTTTGGGCAGACTTGGATTGATTATTGGATTGAATAATTAATCGAAAAATTATCGGTTTTGTTGGACAATTTTTGTTGATTCAGAATATTTTGAAGAATTTATTCTGAATATTTGAGATTAATTATTGGGGCTTAGTAATTAATCTGGAAATATCTGTTTTGAGTATTGGATATTGATAACAATGACAGGTGATGATAGCACAAGACATAGTATTGAAAAATTCGATGGGACAGATTTTGCGTTCTGGAGAATGCAAATTGAGGACTATTTATACGGGAAAGATCTTCAACTTCCATTGAGTACAAAACCAGAAAAGATGGAAGACGTTGAATGGAATCACCTTGACAGAAAAGTTTTGGGAGTCGTCAGATTGACGCTAGCCAAAAGCGTTGCTCACAACGTGGCGAAGGAGAAGGCCACCGCGAGTCTGATGAAGGCTCTGTCTGATATGTACGATAAACCATCTGCGAATAATAAGATATTTCTTATGAAGAAGCTTTTTAATCTGAAGATGACTGATGGTGCTTATGTCGCAGCGCATCTGAATGAGATCAATACTATTGTGAATCAATTGCTATCTGTGAATATTGATTTTGAGGATGAGGTTCGTGCCCTAATTTTATTGGCGTCTCTACCGAACAGTTGGGAGCCTATGAGAGCTGCAGTTAGTAACTCAGTTGGAAGTGCTAAACTGGTATTTGCCGATGCGAGAGATCGTATTCTTGCCGAGGAGGTTCGTAAGATTGATTCTGGTGAAACATTGATAGGTTCAGCTCTGAATGTTGAAAATAGGGGCATAAGTCAAAGTAAAGGTCCGGACAATAGAAATCGAAGTCAGAGGAAGTCCGAAAAACACACCAACTTTGAGTGCTATCATTGCGGCAAGAAAGGACACATAAAGAGATTTTGTCACAAGTTTCTTCGGGAGAATCTGAATGCCAAAGGAAAGGAAAAGATGTTCGAAGAGGGTGACAAAGACGAGGAGGCAGACACAGCCACTGAGGAGTCCTTTAGTGTGTACAACGAGGATATTGTAAATTCTGATTGTCAAGATACGAGTTGGGTGATCGATAGTGGCGCTTCAATACATGCCACTTCGCGGAGAGATTTCTTTACGTCTTACACTTCGGGAGACTTTGGAAGTGTGAGGATGGGAAATTGTGGCATTGCAAAAGCCATTGGTATAGGAGATGTGCGTTTGGAGACCAACATAGGCAACACCTTGGTTTTGAGAGGTGTGAAACACATTCCTGACATCCGTAAGAATTTGGTCTCGACTGGGAACCTCGACGACGAAGGGTTTGGCAACACTTTTCGTGATGGAAAATGGAAGCTTACCAGAGGTTCATTGATTGTGGCGAGAGGAGAAAAATGCTCCTCATTATATGTGATGCAGGTGAAGATCGCGGGTTCCACAGTCAATGTGATGGGTAATAAGGTTGCAAAGTTTGTGAATTCACCTTCTAAGAGAAAGGTTGAGAAGACTCGGAAGAATTCAAGTTCTCGGGTGAAGTTCAGGTTGGGATTTGAGGGTACATCAGAGTTGGTGAGTCAGCCTATTACAGATGTTCAGTCATCAGGTTCAGTTTCACGTCAGAATGGTATCGTCAAAAGCAGAACCATGTGAAAAGTCAAAACTCCGGGACGATATGATGAAACTGTGGGTTATGCATTGAATGTATTCGAGGGTAACGATTCCTGTGTGGAGTCTTCAACATGTTCAAAGGTAGTTCGTTGCGACAACCTTGATAGTTCAGTGATACCATGGAGGAGGAGATGCGATTTCTTCTCAAGTAAGTCTCTCAAGTTTAAGCGGGGCTTAAACTTGAACGGTATCGGATGCTGAGTTGGCTCATCTGGGGCATTTGTGGTAGAGGAGCTTATTTTAATGGAGTTTTGTAAATTTGTTTCCTTGCACCAGAATTTCGTTGAAGGTGGAGATTGTCAGAGTTCAGTGTTCTGGATTCGCTTTTATTGGGTCGAGTAGCCCGTTGGATCTCTCATGTGGAATTCGTGTCAAGGTGGAGTTTGTTAGAATTTGGTGTGACCCGAATTCTAGTTGGGCCGGGTCGGGCCCGTATATCAATATTAGGGTTTTACATTTTTTCTATATATTGATGCTTGAGTCGCAAAACTTGTTGTACCGAATTTGATATTAGTGATTCTCTCCTCTGCCCGTGGTTTTTTCCCTTTCTAGGGTTTCCACGTAAAATTCGGTGTCCATTATTTTCTCTTTTTTCTTTTTCGGTTTTCTTGAATCGTTCGTTACAGGTGGATTAGGGCATCTAATCCTAACAGAATCGTGTCTCCCGCCTCCATCCCATTCTCTTTAACCAAGTTGTTCGTGTTGTGGATCATATTGAAGACGCAGGCTTTGTCCATCTCCCATTTTTTAAAGGTGTGCTTTCTTCTGAAAAATATAGGTTAGCAACTCGGTATTACAAAGGGTTGTAACACTTCGTGTAACATCGATAATTAATGCGATATTAGACAATATTTAAACTATGGAAATTAATGAGACAGAAGATTAATAACGCAGTTCAGCAATCAGCCTTCGTCTGCGGGGCCACACCCCTGATATAAAAACATTTTAAGAGTTTGAACAAGGTTACAAGACACTCGGACTAATTCAAAATAAGACACTCTCTTAACATTGACGTCGCCTCTTCCAACCTTTATCTACGGGGCCACACCCCAGATATAAAAACATTTTAAGGTTACAAGACACTCGGACTAATTCAAAATAAGACTCTCTCTTAACATTGACGCCGCCTCTTCCAACATTTACTAATGAAACTATTTTTGCGAGCTCCCCTCAACTTAAGAACAATCCCCTTATCGAAGATGACTCCTCTCAGAATCTGTGTATAGCAAACCCCCTTGCCCAAGATCAGAATGACAAGCTCCCATTGTCAATAAAAAGAACTCCTCCTAAGTTCCAAGACAGCCTCC
The DNA here is from genome assembly GCA_022432975.1 of Begonia masoniana. NCBI lineage: Eukaryota > Viridiplantae > Streptophyta > Magnoliopsida > Cucurbitales > Begoniaceae > Begonia > Begonia masoniana. The sequence goes on from CM039515.1 coordinate 42,241,268, forward strand.
TCCCGAGACTGATCTTCAATGAAGATCACAAGAATAAACTCCTATGAAACTGTCAGTGACACTTGACAATGTCTTAGGACAAGATCAGCCAACCCACTTCAATAAATAGTCTTTCACCATATCGCAATAAACTTGGCTTTCGCACTGCATAAACGTAAAGGAAAACACCTCATATCAAGCACACATATAATTCTGTTTCTAACTTCAATATATTCTCCAAAAGAATGCATTTACGAACGAGTCGTATTCCACGAAATCATCCAAGGATCCAAGTATCTGGATAATAACTTCGCCGCATAGACACTTTAGGAAAGTATCTCAAGTAATCAGGAACGTGATCCAAGTTTGTTACGATTTCTTTTCCAGCAAGTAGCATTTGAACTTTCAATATATTTTGTCAAATATAGTCTCAGAATAACAGGATAGAATAATATATTTTCCAAAAATATAATTTCCAAGATATTATTTCCATAATCATAATTAACCATTCTTCACCACTTGCCAAAAAATCAATGTCAACTCATATTAGCATTAACAATCTCTCATTTTGGCATTTTTTGGCAAAAACATAAACTTCTCCATGAAACAAGGAATATAATCGAAACTCCCCCTCAAAGAGAATTCCATGGAAATATCCATACAAAAAATTACTCCCCTTTTTGCCATAAAAAGACAAAAGAGTACAAACATTGTCTAAAAAAAACAAACTGAATCATTCTGAGTCATAATGAACCAGGCCAGTTGGGTCAGCATGAGCCTATACACCTGTATCATTCTAAAATATGGATTTATTCTCACAATTATGAAACTCACCCTAATAGACACCCGAAGGAGTTTGTTCAGCTATGACATTTGGAGTGACATTTTGAGAGCTATCATCAAAAGAACTTGAAACCGCATGTGATTTCTCCATATCATTGATAGGTTATTTTTCCTTATGTTTTGGCGATGACTATTTCTTGAGATCTTCGGTGGACTTCTTAGCTGATAGATGCTCAACAAGCTCATCAAGCAAATCTGATAATACTTTCTTCCTCTTTTCGAGGATACATAACTCACTCTCGATTACTTTAATTGTTCGAGAAAATATACAAAGTTCAGAAATATTTCTAGACTCAGTAACATTTTTCAAATCATTCACATGCTCACTAGTAAGAATCTTATAGCTAATCCGTATTTCTTCTTGATCCACTGTGAACACTTCTTTATCACTTATAATAGTTTGATGAGAGGATAAAATACCGAAAGTTAAACAAGAAAAGGGTAGTGCTGACCTTTCATGCTTTCCATTGACATGCTTCATAATCCGATCAAAGAAGAATTGGACAATATCAAATTGTATATCATTTCCAATTCAGAAGAGAAGTATAGCCATCTTTTTGTTTATTCTTGTAGCATGAGATGACGGCAACCAATTTCTTATGACAATTTTATGTAAAATTGTAAACTTGGCAGAGAGTTGTGAAGCTGGAAAGTCCTTAACACATGTCCAGATTCGTCTAACACCACCAGTGACGCTAGTAATAATCTCATCAAAATCAGGAGAAAAGGCTTCTGAGTCAGACCAGAAACTTCCAAGGTAAGTGTTAATGACAGATGGACTAAATTCAAAAACAAAACCTCTTAAGTACACATGCCCAAAATCAGAGTGATCACGGTCTTTGATATTCTGAGTCAAGTTGCAATAAAATTCATGAATTATCCTTTGAAGGTCCTTCCAAGACCTTGACTAATCAGCATGTTTACAAGATCCCTGCAATCTTTAAAATCCACATTGTGGATATTACGTTCACTCCACAGGCTTTTCTTTGAAACTTTCTCCCATAGTTTAGCATTGTAGTCCGATCTAAAAACATTAGATTTATCAAAGGATACAAAGAACTCACTTGATTTTTTGCATGATATTTTCTGTGATGTAGACTTAGAGCAAGGAGTTTGAGCGGTCCTTACAGTTGGCTTAGCACACACCCTAGCAGATTTTTGAAGAGGAGGTGCTTTCTTGTCAGGTTCCTTTTCATAATCCTCTTCACCGGAGGAAACAGAGTGAACTTCAACTTCACTATCCCATTCTGTCATGGAAGAGCCCTCCACGATGGACTTTGCAGCTGGGCTACTAATAGGAAATGCAGTATGCGCAGGAAAGCCCAAGCCCAACACAGAGAGCAGGCTGTCGATGTGTCTATACCGTTGGGAAGCGAAGCCGATATAACCAGTAGCTAGGGGAGTGAGGAGGGCGTGGAATGAATTGTCTGTTATTTTGCTATTTTGCTATTTTGCTATTTCTTTTATGTATTTTCATTTTCTCGGTAAAACTTGCGAACAAGATGATGATTGAATGCCCACTATCAGAGTTTTTCTGAAATCTCTGCACGTTTCTGAGTTGTGAACCTTGGGTTACACAACAAGTGGTATCAGAGCAGCTACGATCAGAAAATTGCAGAAACCAGAGCAGCCACGATTGGAGAGATGGCTGAAACAAGAGCAAAATCAGACGAAGAGAGCTTGCAGAAGCTCACCGACGGGCTCTAAGGATTGCAAAACGTGATGTCCGATCTGAGCACTCAGGTGGCCACCACCGGCCAAAAATGTCAAGATCTGCTAATTTCACATGACCGTTTGGCGAGGTCAATCCACACCCTGGTGCAAGAGTCGGCAGCACAGCAGGAGGTGATTCTGTCCATAGTTACAAAATTGGCTCAGTCTCGGTTTAGCACTGGAGTACATCAACTAGAGGTAACTGACCCGGGTCGAAAATCGGTATCGCCTGGATACCACCCTTCGTTGAGAATCGATAGGCCGATCTCTACCGCAGAGATGCACCGATTCTCCAACAATCGGCCAAAATCTGGGCAGAAGCATTATATGGAAACCTATCTTTGGCGACAACAGCAAGCAAGGGTGATCCATCTCAGCCTACTTCCAGCGCACCAGTACACAGTGCCCCATTCCTGCCATTTTACTCCAATACGCCGATCCCACCACCTCAGCGACAACATCTTCCTTAACAGCTAATCTTCACAGGGAGCCAATCGCAAAGTCATACATCGATGGAGAGTCCATTTTTTAGGAGTCATTGGGGCTATCCAGGTCGCCACCCTCATTATGATCTGAGCTCGTAGGAAATCCATGTGCCCCAACACGCCGACCTCTAATGTAACGTCCCTTATTCCTATAACTCATAACTCCCGTATAAAATTTTTGAATTTATAACACTCACAAAATTTTGACTTCTAAACCTCTAAATCAAAATCTAAGTCGTTGAAATCGTTTGAAGAATAGTTAAAGAAAACACATTAACATAGACACATAAAGGAAGCAAGCATTCGGCTAGCGAATCACGGGGCAAAAGGGGCATTTCGCCCAAAAAACATGTAGTCGATCGATCGGCCATTTTCAGCCGATTGATCAGCGGTGGCAAAACATAGCCAGGCGATCGATCGCCCCCTGGAATCACCAACTAGCCGATCGATCGCCCCTACCAGGTGATCGATCGGCACACGCTCTAGAAAATCAAGAGCGCGGCCACAGTAAAGTGGCCGATCGATCGCCCATTCTGGCGATCGATCGGCAACCTCTCTGGAATCCGAATTCCAGAGAGCTGCCTCATCTCTTTCTCTTCCTTTCTTCTTCTTCTCTTCAATCCTATAACTCATCACCAAACTTCATAAAACTACACCAACACCACATTCATCAGAATACATTTCAACATAAAATCACTCAACACTCGCACGTCCTTCACAATTTCACTCATTCCTCAATTCACCAATCACTATAACACAACTCAAAGCATTTAAAACAGAGTAAATTTCATGAAAACGAACTGCGTGGATCCATTTGAAAACTAACCAAAAATCCCTACGAAGTTTGACAACCAAGCAGTTCCAGTATAGAATTTCAAAATCATCACCTAGACATCCTATACGTTTGTTCACAAAACTATACAAAACCCCTTTCATCATAATCTCCAACTAACAATCAAAAGGCACTTTCTATACACATTCTATATCAATTAAATTATCCTATCAAAATACCTATACGTCCATCTCCCACGGGTCAAAATACGCATCGACTGCTCAGCGCACTCCCACGGACACACTTCATCAACCAGCTCAAGCATCAGGTGGAGGAATATCATCCTCACCTATTTCGAAATCACCTACACCATATAGACATTCTATGAGCTACAGGCTCAGTAAGTCTACATAAATGCAAATGCATGTTGTGCATATGTCGTTCATAAAATCATGCAGTCGTTTTAATTCTTACATTACATAGAGGGATGTCACCAAGGTCTACTCTCACCAGATGGAGAGGGCACGTCTAGCGGTTAGACAACCATTTCCATCTACCGGGGGGAAAACATGCTTCACCCACATGACAGCCATATCTGAACCCCACCACGTCGTAATCGAGATTACGTGCATTCGTTTCTTTTCATTAATTCTGTTCTTTTTATAAAACTATGTAGAAACTCATTTTCATGCTATTTTGAAAGAGTGTAATGCATGTACAGTTCATATTGCACAATTCATAATTAACATAGAAAACAAACAATAAATCTTAAAAAATACACTACGACATATACACCTAACTACCCAACCACTTATTCTAAAGCTACAAAATTCACCAATATCCTCAATGACGTCAAACTCTTGGTGTAGGCCAAATCGGTGAAACAAAACACGAAGACTTAACTCGCATCCGTAGCACACCGAGCTCCGTCCACGAGCGTTGTTCACTTAAACCAATTCATAGAAACCATCATTAAAAATCGGGCCTAGAGCATCGAATCTGAAGGCTAACAAACCAATTAGCTAAAGGAAATCTCCCTAAAACTCTATTTTAACTCATTGAGGCATTTCATCGAGCAATTCGCGCTCGTGAATTCCTAACCTCCATTAATGGAGTTTCTAAGTTCTCCAACAACCAAAACTCCAATGTTCATCAATAAACCGACTAACTACGTCCAATAATCGCTAATAAAGGCAATACTTAACTATTTTTAACATAACCCGACTAATTTAACGAAAACCTAACGAAACCCTTGTAACACCCGGCTTTACGGGATTTGATTTTTATTCCAATATAAACGGCATTTTGTAAATACGTCAAATTAATTCTGTTTCGCGAACAGAAGGTTTTAATGGAGCCATAATAATAAATTAGAATTTAGGGTGAAATATGAAAATTTGGAGAAAACGAATCGTTAGTTAAATAACGAAATTTGTGGAGGAATAAATAGAAAATGAGATGAAGGGCAATTTGGTAATTGGCAAACCAAATTTTTAATAAAAATACAAAAACTCTCTTATTTTCCCTCTCACCCACGCGAACCCCATTTTCTCTCCACCCTTTTGGCGATTTTCATCACCTCTCGTGCGTTTCTCCTCCACGCCGGCGATTCTCCTCCGACGACGACTCGAGTCTTCACGCTTCTCCTTCGTCTTTGCTCTTTAGGTAAGACTCTAAGCTTTTGGAACGATAGATTTCGATTTCTAGGGATTAAAACAATTAGGGTTCGTTAGGGTTTTCGTTGAAAACGTGAAATAGAGTTTGAAATCGATAGGTTTAGCGTAGTTATGCCTATAACCGATGTATTGGAGTTTATTGGACGTAGTTAATTGATTTATTGGTTAATATTGGAGTTTTGGTTGGTTTGGAGCTTGAAAACTCCATTAATGGAGGTTTGGAAATTCACGAGCACGAATTGCTCGATAAAATGCCTCAATGAGTTAGAATAGAGTTTAGGAGATTTTCTTTAGCTAGGAGTTTGTGATTTTCTAAACTCGATAGTTTAGAATTGATTTAAATGACAAATGTTGTGTTTTGCCTTAGGTGAACAACGCTCGTGGATGGAGCGTGAATTTCAACGGACGCGAGGTAAGTCTCTGTGATTTGTTTGGCCGATTGGCCTACACCATAAGAATATTTCGATCAAGGAATTGAAGATGTACGTTGTGTTGGGTAAATAGAACGGGTAGTTAGTTTTAGATTTGGTTAGGTTATTAATTTTTTTAATTTACTGTTCGTATGTTTCTATTTCGTTCATTGCATAATGTTTGTTCACGCATCATTGTTTTCGAACGGCATGAAAATGAGTTTTCTATGCATATTTTCATGAAAAGGAAAACGATAACGAAAAGGTAATGAATGTAATGATGGTCACGTCGGTGGCAGTGGTTCAGACATGGCTGTCGGATGAAGCATGTTTTCCCCCCGATTAGATACGAGGGGCTATCCAATCGCCGAATGTGCCGCTCCTATCTAGCGAGAGAGAAGCCCCGGTGAGGTAAATGAAATGAAATGATTAGCGAAAAGGTAGGACGCATGATTTATGAACTGTACATGCATAGCATTAGCATTCACGTGCATTCACTTAGATTTACTGAGCCTCTAGCTCACGTGTTTAATTCTATGGTGTAGGTGATTTTGAGACAGGTGAGGAAAACGTCTCTCCGCCTGAAGTATGAACATGTTTAGGGAGGATAGCCCGTGGGAGTGCACTGGTAGTCGGTGCGTGATTTTGACCCGTGGGGACATAGGTAAATGTTTTGGGATTTGATGGATAAAAATAATAGGAGAAATGTATAGTTGACATTTTAGGATGTTTGGAAATCTGGATAATTGATAGGTTATATTTTGAGGTTTTTAAATGTTTTGGAAACTCGTTTTATAAATTTCTTTTGAAAAGTTTTCATTGGAATTGTTAGTGATTAAAACAGGAGGAATTGTAAAATTTTAAACGGAACCACGCGGTTCGTTTTTATGGACTTTGATTATATTTTTCATGCATTTTGGGTCGATGAACGGGTGATAGGTAGCGAGTGAAATGTATGTGGACGGTAGCGTTACTGTATAGAAGTTTTTTACAAAAGGTATGGAAGATGAATGAGGAAAATGGTTAAGTGTTAAGTTTTGGTATGCAGAGGATGAAGGAAGAAACAGAAAAAAAAAAAGGAGGGAGGCAGAGTGGGTGGCGATCGATCCCCAAGGAGGGGCGATCGATCGCCCCTCATGGCCATGCTCTCTGGAAAACTCCAGAGAGCATGGCGATCGATCGCCTTAGATGGCGATCGATCGCCCCCTCATATGCAGCGATCGCTCGCCGTTATGCGATCGCCGAAGGGTGATCAATCGCCTGTTTTGGGTGATCGATCGCCCCTCACTTTTGGGACAAACGTCGCCTTTTTGTCCCTGCCGATGTTTTTTTATTTAATTTAATTGTTTTAAATTATTATTTTAAGTTTTATTTAATTGATTTAAGTTTAGTTAAATGATTATATTTCTTTTAATTTGTTTTAAATTAGATATGAATAAGTCTTTTTAACGATTTAGCCTTTGATTTAAATTCTGCTCGATTGTTATAAAGTTTATTAAGGATAAAAAAATATATATGTAACAATTCGGTAAAAATTAGGATACGGGTAAGGTTCGTTACAACCCTAATCGTTAGTGACCTAGAAATCAAAATCCAACGTCCCAAAAGCACAAAGTCTTACCTAGGGAGCAAAGACGGAGAAGAAATGTGAAGGTTCATTCGCCGGAGGAGAAGGTTCATCGCCGGAAGTGGAATCGCGCGAGAGGGAAGCAAAAATTGCCGTTGGAGGGTTTTCTAGAGAAAGAAATAGCAGAGTGAAAATCGTGGGAAGGGAGTTGTGCAATTTTATAAATTTTTGCCTTGCCAAATTACCATCTTGCCCTTCCATTTGTTTTCCTATTTATTTCTCTTCTTATTTCGTTAATTGACTAACAATTCGTTTTCTCCAAATTTTTCTTATTTTACCAATAATTTCAATTTATTGTTAGGGCACTATTAAAACTTTCCATTCACAAAACGGACTTAATTTGACATATTTACAAAAATATCATTATATATCGTAAAATTAAAAACCCCGTAAAACCGGGTGTTACATTCCACCCACCTTAATTAAAATTTTGTCCTCAAAATTTGATTACACAAATAGTTTAGGATACTTGGACATCATATCCTGCTGCCTCTCCTAGGTAGCTTCTTCTACGTCATGATTCCGCCATAGGACTTTTACTATCGGAATTTCTTTATTGCGCAATACCTTGATAGAGGACTCTAGAATTCGCACTGGCCTCTCCACATAGGTCAGTGTTGGCTGCACCTCGATCTCTCTTACTTCCATGACGCAAGATGGGTCGCGCAAGCACTTTCTGAGCATAGATATGTGAAACACGTTGTGGATGCCTTCCAACGATGTCGGGAGCTGTAATCGATATGCCATCTTCCCGATCCTTTTCAAAATAGGGAGGGGTCCCAAGTATCGAGGGCTTAGCTTGCCTCTTCTCCCGAACCGCATCACACCTTTGAACGGAGAAATCTTTAAGTATACCTCGTCACCCTCATTGAACTCCAATTGCCTCCGTCTGGTGTCAGCATAACTTTTCTAGCGGCTCTATGCTACCTCTATGCGCTGCCTAATAACGGCGATCTTCTCCGCCGTTTGCTATAAAATATCCAGACCAATTATACTAACCTCGCCAACCTCGTCCCAATATAGCGGATACCTACACTTTCGTCCATACAGTGCTTCGTACGGAGCCATGCCAATCGTAGCCTGGAAGCTATTGTTGTATGAGAACTCAATCAATGGCACATATCTACTCCACAAACCCTGAAACTCCAGCACGCAAGCTCTGAGCATATCCTCAAGAATCTGATTTGTTCTTTCTGTCTGTCCGTCAGCCTGAAGATGAAACATTGTGCTGAAATTTAGGTGAGTTCTCATAGCTTTATATAGACTCTTCCAAAATTTCGAAGTAAACTTGGCATCTCTATCAGAGACAATCGAAATAGGTATTCCGTGCAATCTAACAATCTCCTGCACATACAGCTCGGCAAGCTGATCCATAGAATAGGTCATCTTCACTGATAGAAGGTGGGCTGACTTTGTCAAACGGTCCACTATTACCCAGATGCCATTGTGTCCTTTTGTCGTTCTCGGGAGTCCAACTATGAAATCCATGGAGATCTGCTCCCATTTCCACTTCGGAATCGGCAGTGGCTGTAAGGTTCCGGCCAGCCTTTGATGCTCCGCCTTAACCTGCTGACAAATCAGACAGGTTTCTACATATTTGGCGACCTCTCTCTTCATGTTAGGCCATCAGAAATGCTGTTTTAGATCCCGATACATCTTGGTGCTTCCTGGATGCACTGAGTATGATGAAGAATGTGCCTCGGTCAAAATTTCCCTCTTTAGCTCTTCGTCATTAGGCACATACCATCTATGTCTGAACTTTAATATGCCATCATCTGACAAATTGAAATCGAACGAGTTCTCGGAGGTCATGCTCAACCGATACCTCTCGCACTCTAAGTCTTTTTGTTGGGCTTCTCGGATTTTGTCTAATATTGTCGGCCTCAACGAAATACTTGCAAGCATATTGGACAACTCGGTAACAATCTCCATATTAAACTTCACAATCTCTATTTTCAACGTCACCGACATTGTTACAAGCGAAGGCTGACTTGTAGAAGGCATTCTGCTCAAGGCGTTTGCAACTTTATTTGCCTTCCCTGGGTGGTACTTAATTTCAAACTCGTAATCTTTAACGAACTCCAGCCACCTTTTTTGCCGCATGTTCAACTCTTTTTGCATAAACAGATACTTTAAACTCCTGTGATCCAAGAACACCTCACACTGTTGCCCATACAGATAGTGTCTTCAGATCTTTAACGCAAAGACGATGACTGCTAATTCCAGATCATGCGTAGGATAATTTTGCTCATACGGCTTCAACTGCCGAGAAGTATAAGCAATAACTCTCCCTTCCTGCATCAATACACATCCAAGTCCAATCTTTGAGGCATCGCAGTATATACTGAACTTTTTACCTTCAACTGGCAATGTTAAAACTAGCACCATAGTCAGTTTTTGCTTTAGCTGCTGAAAGCGCTTATCACATGTAGCTGACCATATAAACTTCTCATTCTTTCTCATCAACCGCGATAGAGGAACTGCAAGCATCAAAAATCCCTCAATGAATTTCCGGTAGTATCCGGCCAACCCAAGAAATCCACGTACCTCCTGCACATTTTTAGGCTGCGACCAATCCCTAACAACCTCAATCTTAGTCGGGTTCACAGAAATTCCCTCTTGAAATATGATATGGTCAAGAAAATTAATTTGTTCCAGCCAAAACTCGCACTTGGAGAACTTTGGGTACAATTGATGTTGCTTTAAAGTCCCTAAGACAATTCGCAATTGCTCCTCGTGTTCCTCTTTTGTCTTTGAATAGATCAAGATGTCGTCAATGAAAACAACAACAAACTTGTCTAAATACTCCTTAAAGACACAGATCATCAAATCCATAAACACTGCAGGGGCATTTGTAAGTCCAAAAGACATCACAAGAAATTCGTAATGCCCATACCTCGTACGGAACGCAGTCTTTTAAACACCTTCCCTCTGAACCTTCAACTAATAATAACCCGAGCAAAGGTCAATCCTCGAAAACACTCGGGCACCCTGCAGTTGGTCAAATAAGTCATCTATTCGGGGCATTGGATACTTATTCTTCACCGTTAGTTTATTCAACTCTCTGTAATCGACACACATTCTGAGAGTTCCGTCCTTCTTCTTGACAAACAGAACTGGTGCACCCCAAGGAGAAAAGTTAGGTCGGATGAACCTTTTGTCTAACAATTCTTCTAACTGAGACTTCAACTCCTTTAATTCAGCAGGTGTCAGTCTGTACGGATTCTTGGCCCAGAGCCTGGATAAACATCAATAGTAAACTCGATCTCCCTATCCGGTGGTAATCCGGGAAGATCGTCGAGGAAGATCTGAGAGAATTCTCTAACTACGGGAAGGTCTTCTGGTTTTATCCCGTTGAGCAACTGAGTATCGACCACTGTAGCCAAATAAACTGAGCATTCACCTCTAAACTGCTCTTAGACCTTCATAGAATAGGAAGTAGGCGACCCACTCAATCTATTCATTGCCTGATAAGAAAACTCTTCTTTATCCGGGGGCTGAAAAGTTACTAACTTAGATCGGCAGTCTATGGTGGCAAAATGGCGTGACAGCCAGTTCATCCCCAAAATAAGATCGTACCGCTCTATGCCCATAACTATCAACCGGGCATAAAGGATGTTATTCCCCACTGAGACGACATTGCCCTGGAAAACATGATCAAACTGTATATACGCTCCCGAAGGTAGCATTACTCTATACTCATACTCTGCTAACTCCGGCACTAACCCCAATCTAGACACACATGCAATTGAAATAAAGGAGTGCGTAGCCCCCGTGTCTATCAGTGAGAATACCGCTATACCAGTGATTAAAATAGTACCTGCTATAACAGAAGGCTGAGCCTCGTCGTCAATATCACCAGGCTCGATGAAGGCGAAGATCCTCGGCATCACTCTCCTTTGATCCTTGCCTGGCTAATCTCAGCCCGACTTCAGGCAGTCTTTAATGTAATGGCCAATCTCACCACACCGATAGCACTTGTTAGTGCCAAGTCTGCAATCGCCACTGTGTTCTTTTTGGCACTTAGGGCACAGAGGCAGTTGAGTAGTTCTCTCTACTTGTTTTCCTTTACCCTGATCCTTTCCTCCCTCACAAGGCCTTTTAACGCCTCTTTGTTGTTGTTGCTGTGGTTGTTGTCCTCTAGGTTGCCAACCTCGATTCCGTAACTGAGGCTAGATCTCACGAAAGAAGCCCTTAGTAAGCTCCCTTGGCCTAACACAAGTCAACTCTGCAGCCTCGAAGTCCAAAGCCCTTGCTACAATATCTGAATACGGCACGTCCAGAATCCCAGATACTATAATGTTCTTCCGAATCTCCGGGTTCAGCCCATCCATAAACTGGTGCACCTTATCTTCGTTATCGCTTACTAGGCGTGGTGAAAATCGTGATAAAGCCTCAAACTTCCTAATATATTTCGCAACCAAACCGGTCTACTTTAGCTACGTGAATTCCACTCTTTTTGCCGCTCTCACTGTACGGCTGAAGTATTTGTCATAGAACACGGTCTTGAACCGTTCCCAAGTCATCACCGTTACATCGGTTGTTGCTTTGATGGAGTCCCACCAAAACCGAGCATCCAACACCAAGTGGAAAGTGACATACGCGACTTTATCCCCGTTTTCTATCTTCACGTATGCCAACATGTCTTCTATCGTTCGGATCCACTCTTTAGCCATAGTGCGGTCCGAAGACTATCCGTTAAATACCGGAGGTTGCAGCTTTTGGAACCTCTCCATACCACGATCGTTTGGGACGACTATCTCACGGGCCCCTTGACCCTCGCGATTTACTAGTCTCTCAATTTGTTATGCCTGCCTGTCCATATGCTGCGCCGGACGGTCCAGCAAATCTGTCAGCCTATCCAAGGCTTCGTCTCTAACGTCTCTTGCTCGGACCATTTTATAACTCCTATATGAATTAAAAAAAATAAACCTAAGAAATCAAAATCAAAGAAAGCATTTAAATGTACTTACAGTTGAAAAAGGATATCCGAGTAGTGGTTGTGCATTCGAGAAGTCTACAGAACCGATTTTAAAACCCGGGAGCTCTGATACCATAACTGTAACATCCCTTATTCCTATAACTCATAATTCCCGTATAAAATTTTTGAATTTATAACACTAAAAAAATTTTGACTTCTAAACCTCTAAATCAAAATCTAAGTCGTTGAAATCGTTTAAAGAATAGTTAAAGAAAACACATTAACATGGACACATAAAGGAAGAAAGATTCGGCAGGCGAACCACGGGGCAAAAGGGGCATTTTGCCCAAAAAACATGTAGCCGATCGATCGGCCATTTTCAACCGATCGATCGGCAGTGGGAAAACATAGCCAGGCGATCGATCGCCCCCTGGAATCACCAATTAGCCGATCGATCGCCCCTACCAGACAATCGATCAGCACACGCTCTGGAAAATCCAAAGCGCGACTACAGTAAAGTAGCCGATCGATCGCCCATTCTGGCGATCGATCGGCAACCTCTCTGGAATCTGAATTCCAGAGAGCTGCCTCATCTCTTTCTCTTCCTTTCTTCTTCTTCTCTTCAATCCTATAACTCATCACCAAACTTCATAAAACTACACCAACACCACATTCATCATAACAATACATTTCAACATAAAATCACTCAACACTCGCACGTCCTTCACAATTTCACTCATTCCTCAATTCACCAATCACTATAACACAACTCAAAGCATTTAAAACAGAGTAAATTTCATGAAAACGAACTGCGTGGATCCATTTGAAAACTAATCAAAAATCCCTATGAACTTTGACAACCATGCAGTTCCAGTATAGAATTTCAAAATCATCACCTAGACATCCTATATGTTTGTTCACAAAACTATACAAAACCCCTTTCATCATAATCTCTAACTAACAATCAAAAGGCACTTTCTATGCACTTTCTATATCAATTAACCTATCCTATCAAAATACCTATACGTCCATCCCCCACGGGTCAAAATACACATCGACTGCCCAGCGCACTCCCACGGGTACACTTCATCAACCAGCTCAAGTATCGGGTGGAGGAATATCATCCTCACCTGTTTCGAAATCACCTACACCATAGAGACATTCTGTGAGCTACAAGCTCAGTAAGTCTACGTAAATGCAAATGCATGCTGTGCATATGTCGTTCATAAAATCATGCAGTCGTTTTAATCCTTACATTACATAGCGGGATGTCATGGAGGTCTACTCTCACCAGATGAAGAAGGCACGTCTGGCGGTTAGACAGCTCCTTCCTTCTACCAGGGGAAAACATGCTTCACCCACATGACAGCCATGTCTGAACCCCACCCTGTCATGATCGGGATTACGTGCATTCATTTCTTTTCATTAATTCCGTTCTTTTTATAAAACCGTGTAAAAACTCATTTTCATACTATTTTGAAAGAGTGTAATGTATGTACAGTTCATATTGCACAATTCATAATTAACATAGAAAACAAACAATAAGTCTTAGAAAATACACTACGACATATACACCTAACTACCCAACCACTTATTCTAAAGCTACAGAATTCACCAATATCCTCAATGATGTCAAACTCTTGGTGTAGGCCAAATCGGTGAAACAAAGTACGAAGACTTAACTCGTGTCCGTAGCACACCGAGCGCTGTCCACGAGCATTGTTCACCTAAACCAATTCATAGAAACCATCATTAAAAATCGGGCCTAGAGCATCGAATTCGAAGGCTAACGAACCACTTAGCTAAAGGAAATCTCCCTAAAACTCTATCTTAACTCATTGAGGCATTTCATCTAGCAATTCGTGCTCGTGAATTCCTAACCTCCATTAATGGAGTTTCTAAGTTCTCCAACGACCAAAACTCCAATGTTCATCAATAAACCGACTAACTACGTCCAATAATCGCTAATAAGGCAATACTTAACTATTTCTAACATAACCCGACTAATTTAACGAAAACCTAATGAAACCCTAATCGTTTAGTGACCTAGAAATCAAAATCCAACGTCCCAAAAGCACAAAGTCTTACCTAGGGAGCAAAGACGGAGAAGAAACGTGAAGGTTCGTTCGCCGGAGGAGAAGCTTCGTCGCCGGAAGTGGAATCGCGTGAGAGGGAAGCAAAAATCGCCGTTGGAGGGTTTTCTGGAGAAAGAAATGGCAGAGTGAAAATCGTGGGAGGGGAGTTGTGCAATTTTATAAATTTTTGTCTTGCCAAATTACCATCTTGCCCTTCCATTTGTTTTCCTATTTATTTCTCTTCTTGTTTCGTTAATTGACTAACAATTCGTTTTCTCTGAATTTTTCTTATTTTACTAATAATTCTAATTTATTGTTAGGGCACTACTAAAACTTTCTGTTCGCAAAACGGACTTAATTTGACATATTTACAAAAATACCATTAGATATTGTAAAATTAAAAACCCATAAAACCGGGTGTTACATCTAAAATGGTGAATGTACTTATTCGCTTCAACGGATCAAAGTAGAGTAGATCCGATTCGGTGCTAAAAATCCAAAAAGTGTTGCATAGATTTTTGGTAAGGAAGAGAGTGAAGAAGATCATAGCAATGAGGCGTGAAGTTAATGAGATTGAGCAGAGGCTTCTGGACAAAGAGGTGGTGGAGTTGATTCAAAGCAACACGAAAGAAAAATTGAAAGTGAATGAGACGCTGATAAATCTACTTTTCGATTCTGTAAGGGGTTTCGATTCTAGAGTTAAAGGTTGCTGGAAGACGATTATCCAGAAGGTAATCGGCTTGCAGGTGAAGGTTGATGCTATTTCTTTTAAAGAGAAGGCTGTTGATATCATTAGTTTTGTTCCAGTAGATGAGAACGACAATTCTGCGGACATAGCTATTTTGGAAAATATCAAAAATGACTGGGCAGATTTTGTAGATTCAGAACAGTAGCGCGACGAAATTGCACAGGGAATGTCAAATCACTAGCTGGGTTTTGTGGAGAAAACCACCAAAAAAGAGATCCCTAATGATGAAGATGAAGAGGAAAAGAAGGAAGAGGAAGGAAAGATAGAAGAAATTGATGAAGAGAAAGAAAAGGAAGAGAAGAAAAAGAAAAAGATTAAGGGAGTTTCACATGAAAGGTCTTTGGTGAACAAGCAGAAGCCAATCTAGATGAGGAAAGCGTATGAGATCAATAAAGAGGAGTATGCTGCATTTTACAAGAGCGGTGATGAGATGACCAGCCTGAAGGACTATGTTACTAGGATGAAGGATGGCCAAAACGACATCTATTACATCACTGATGGAAGCAAGAAGGCAGTTGAGAATTCTCCTTTCCTCGAGAAGCTGAAGAAGAAGAAGGGGTACAAAGTTCTTTACATGGTTGACCCATTTGGTAATTATGTTGTTAGAAGCTTGTAGAGGTATGTGGGGAAGAACAGAGGACCCAAATTCTTTTGATGGTGACCAGAAGGGAATTAGACTAGCTCGTATTTGCCTTGATATGCATGGAACTCGCTCTGTACAGAAACTATTGGAACATCTCAAAACCCAAGAATAAATTTCTATAGTCAAGTCAGCTGTCAGAGCTTGTGCGTATGCATTGACTGCTGACATGAATGGTCATCATGTGATTCAATATTGCTTAAAGCATTTCTCTGCTGAGGACAATATGTTTATGCTGACGGAAGTGGTGAATAATTGTTTTGTGATTGCCACCGATAAAAGTGCATGTTGTGTCCTATAGCAATGTGTGGAATACTCCACTAGAGAAATTAGAGAGCAGTTCATTGATGAAATTTCAGCAAATGCACCATATCTATTGGAAGATCATTATGGAAACTATGTCATCCAATCTGCATTATCAGTGTCGAAGGATTTCAGCATTTTGACTCTGCTTCAATGGTTGAGTTTGATTCTGCTCAAGGTAGCGTTGGGATCCTCCCGGAAGGAAACTCCTGTGGAGAACAAATTCTGGAAAGAAAAATGGATCCCGAGAGTCCAACAGTTCTTATCGTGAGTTCATATGACATTTTAATTTTTAAGATTCTGAACTATAAATCGACAAGAAAAAAGAAAAAAAAAATATATATATGTGTTTGTGTGTGTTAGAAGCCTTCTTGTGATGACCCGAATGTGTAAGTATGTGTACGATGGCTGCACAAACCGGAACCAGGATGGCGGTACGTCCGCGCGGGCCAACCAGAAGGTGACAGGTCGTAAAAAGGGGATCATCACAATCCCACATTGCTTGAAAAAGTATGTGGAAATGAAACATATGTAAAGAGACTCTCCCAATATAGCAAGACGCGTTTTGGAGCACAATTGGCAACGGATCCCATAAGAAGTCCGAAGTTAAAAGTGCTTCGACGAGAGTAGTACCAGGTTGGGTAACCGACTGGGAAGTCCTCGCCAAACAAAGCCATGAGGGGAGGATATTGGGCTACGGCCCAATCTCCAGAGCGGACAATATCTTGCTGGAAAAATGGGTCGTTACACTTCTTCTGCTACTGTTTTGTGCTAGTCCAGGCTATCAACGTATATCTTTTGTTCACTCATGTCCGCTACATCATTCTCATGTTCATCCTTAATCACATTCACATCAACTACATCATGGCACTTATCTGAGAAGATGGTACCAACTTCTAGTGGATGTACTTCAATTGGTCTTGTCTGGTCTTTTGCATTTTGGGATGGCAACTCAGAATCACCTTCTGAATTTGAAGTTGCATCTTCAGTTGATCTTAATCCATTGTATCTGAATTTCGAACTTGGATTTTGGAAATGGAGAACTTGATCTCTTTGGTGAATTAAATTCAGAAAGCTTGCACGGCTCTAGGTGATCATGGAGAAGCTAGTGCATTGCTCACATTTTGTGATTCTTTGCCTGCGATTGCAGTTGTCGGTGGTAAGAGCTCAGGCAAATCTTCAGAAGATTGATTTGAAAGTTGTCAAGCAGTGCGTAAGTACCGAGGATATTGTTGCTGAACGACTCTCCAAATCTTTATCCTTGAGGACAAGGATAAGTTAAGGGGGACGATAGTCATGGAAGAGCTCTCCACGATGGACTTTGCAGCTGGGCTACTAATAGGAAACACAGTATGCGCAGGAGAGCCCAAGCCCAGCACAGAGAGCAGGTTGTCGACGTGTCCATACCGTTAGGAAGCGAAGCCGATATAACCAGTAGCTAGGGGAGTGAGGAGGGCGTCGAATGAATTGTTTGTTATTCTGCTATTTTCCTATTTTGCTATTTCTTTTCTGTATTTTTGTTTTCTCTGTAAAACTTGCGAATGAGATGATGATTGAATGCCCACTATCGGAGTTTTTCTGAAATCTCTGCACGTTTCTGAGTTGTGAACCTTAGGTTACACAACACATTCTTCATCTGAGGGTTCTTGGTCCTTCAAGATCGGAGGGTACTTTCTTTTTGAAGACAAAGTTACCTTCGAAGAAACCCTAGGTGGTCCATACGATAAATTAAATCGCTCATTTCGTGGGCGTTTGAAGCTGCTACCCTTGCCGGAAGGATTAAATTGTTTAATCAGAATAGCATCCACAACATACAGAAAATTGTCATCTTCAGGAACCGATTTTGAAGATACTTCAAGACACATTTCATTAGACAGATTCTCATGATCTAATGAACTTTCATCATATTCCAAGATTTTTGCCATAGAAGACGATGATCAGATGGCTTAAGAAGGAGAGAGCACGAAGAAAAGGTTTGATGGACATAATTTCGAAATCTTGGAGAATGAAGATGGACCAAAGAGATTTCTCTGATTTTTTTTAGGAAAATAAACCCTAAAAAATATGCTTCAAATATTAACCAAATATTTTGCTTTAACTTGGGAAATAAACCCAACTAAATCTTCCATCAGATTAAAGATTATGGAAATAAATCCCATAAATTCAGTAGAAATCTTCAAAGATTTTTGTGTTGTTGACTCACAAACATTATAAAAATATTAGCATAAATAATCGCCTAAGCATTTGGCGAAAAAAAATACTAATTATTATTATTTATTTTTTTTAGCAAAGCAAAACAAAAAAAAATACTTACAACTTAGAAGAACTTTCTTCAAGTAACACAGAGGCCAGGGCAGACCTTAGTTCTTCAAATCTTAAGCTATCCAAGGCTTTTGTAAAGACATCGGTAATTTGTTTTTCGGTCACCATATGCTCCAAGATAATAATTTTGTCTTCAATTAGTGATCGAATGAAGTGATGTCTGATATCAATATGTTTTGTCCGAAAATGCTGAACCGGATTCTTGAAAATATTGATGGCACTCATATTATCGCAATAGAGTATCATGATATTCTGTGAGACACCAAAGTCTTTCAGCATTTGCTTCATTCAGAGAAACTGAGTACAGCTACTACCGGCCGCAATGTATTCTGTCTCGGCAGTAGAAAGAAATATAGAATTTTGTTTCTTACTGAACCATGAAACTAAATTTCCAAATAAAAACATTCACTTAATGTACTTTTTCTGTCATCGGCACTTTCAACCCAATCAACATCACAATATCCTACTAGATTTGCATTAGTGTCAAAAGAATACCAGATTCTATAATCGGTTGTCCAGCAAATATATTTTAGAATACGTTTCACTGACGTTAG
Source organism: Begonia masoniana (assembly GCA_022432975.1). Classification (NCBI taxonomy): domain Eukaryota; kingdom Viridiplantae; phylum Streptophyta; class Magnoliopsida; order Cucurbitales; family Begoniaceae; genus Begonia; species Begonia masoniana. The sequence continues at coordinate 42,260,336 of CM039515.1, forward strand.
GTGTGACGCTTTAGGATTTGCTTGAAAACGTGCGCAACATCCAACGCTATAACAAATATCAAGTCGACTGGCTGTAAGATATAAGAGACTCACAATTATACTTCTGTATAAATGACTGCCAACTGAGATCCCTTTCTCATCGTTAGAAAGTTTTTCGTTCGTCCCTATTGGAGTTCTCCTCGATTGAGTTTTTTCCAATTTAAATCTTTTTAAGAGATTCTTTGCATATTTGCTTTGAAAAATAAAAATACATTTTTTTCTTTGTTGAATCTGGAGCCCAAGAAAGTAGTTGAGATCACCTACTATACTCATTTCAAAATCACCGGTCATTTGAGCAATAAATTTGTCTACCATTTCCTGTGACATTGATTCAAAAACTATGTCGTCAACATAAATTTAAGCAAGTAAAAACTGACATTAATCACGGCGAATGAAAATGGTTTTATCTACTCCTCCTCGCTCATATCCCTTGGATGATAGATACTCTGTGAGATGTTCATACCACGCTCGAGGAGCTTGTTTAAGTCTGTATAAAGATTTCTTCAACTTGTATACGTAATCAGGATGATGAGAGTCTTCAAAACCCTTTGGTTGAGCAACGTATAGTTCCTCATTGAGGTGACCATTTAAGAAGGTACTTTTTACATCCATTTGATACAGTTTGAACCGCATAACACATGCAATGGCTACTAAAAGCTGAATGGATTCAAGACGAGCAACCGGTGCAAATGTCTCATCAAAATCAATTCCTTCAATCTCTAAATATGCTTGAGCAACTAGCCGAGCTTTGTTGCGAATGATGTTTCTGTGCTCATCACTTTTGTTCATGTAAATTTATTTAGTTCCAATAACATTTGTATCGGGGGGCAAGGTACTAAGTCTCATACCTGATTTCGAGTGAATTAACTAAGTTCTTCTTGTATAGCATCAATCCAATACTCATCAAACAGGGCTTCTGTGACATTTTTAGGCTCGAACGTCGAAATGAAGCATGTCATTTGGATCATTTCTCGATAATTTACTCTTGGCTTGCCTCTGGTTCTAATACCATCATTCAAAACTCCAATTACTTCATCTGTAGGATGATTCTTTTGGACACGTGTAGATGGTTGTCTGTTATCAGGATTAACTTCCTCCCCAATATCAATTGAGGCAACCTCATCAGAGACATTTTCTGTGACATTGTCTGGAACGCTGGAAGTTTCTTCGTTTGAGGTCTGATTTAAATCCTCTATGGAGGTATCCACTGATTCTAGGGAATCGTCTACTTGAACATTAGCGGATTCAATTACACTTCGAGTCCTTTTGTTGTAAACTCGATAGACACGACTATTTGTAGCATAGCCCATAAACATACCCTCATTACTCTTAGGGTCCAGCTTCCCTTTATGCTTCCTGTCATTAAGCACATAACACGTACTACCGAAATGATGAAAATAATTAAGATTTGAAATTTTACCTTTCCATATCTCATAGAGAGTCATTGTAGTTCCTCCACGTAGATACACTTGATTGATAATATAGCAAGTTGTGCTCATAGCTTCAGCCCAAAATCTCTGAGCAACATTTTTTTCCTGTAACATTACGCGTGGCATTTCTGCTATAGTTCGATTTTTCTGCTCAACTACACCATTTTACTGAGGAGTTTTAGGTGCAGAGAATTCATGACAGATTCCAAGTTGATTGCAGAAGTTCAAGAAATTTGAGTTCTCAAATTCTCTCCCATGGCCACTACGAATTCGAATAACCTTCACAATGACGCAATCTTTCTCACGTTGGAGCCGAACACATAAAGCGTTGAAGGTGTCAGATTTTTCTCTAAGAAACTCCACCCAAGTATACCTTGAAAAATCATCAACCACAACATAAGCATATCGTTTTCCTCCGATACTTTTCACAGCCATTGAACACGATTAGTTACTGGTGCCTGACACATTTGGTGTGACACTTTGGTTTGCTTCCCAATCTGATACAATTCGGGATCGGAGGGACTCAAACTTGGACTTGTGGGAAGGTAACCCACCTGTGGCTCGCCCTCAGAGAGGGACGAGGGAGCTTCTGGAATGATGAAGGGGGCCATTTGCCACGACCGTTTGGCAACCTAATCACCTCACGGGAATGAAGACGCCTCCGTGAAGAAGTCTTCCAACAAATGGAGAAAGGCCAAATGTGCACTAAGAAACAGCTTATGTTTCTACCTCAGACAGCACCGATGAATGGAGGTGAAGGATCCTTAACCGGCTTGGAAGGCAACTTGAGGCACCTACCAGAGATAGCTCTTTCAGCGACAAAGGCATGCACGCGACCTTGGACTTGGATTTCACCATCCTAAAACGATGACAATTTAGAACCACCGAGCAACCCAGAAACTTGGGTGGAACAAGACGGAGAAACGGATAGAGGTTTTCCTCCGGTGGTCAAGCTGCGAAAAACACCGTTAAACGGCAAAGATGAAGAAAACTTCAATCTTTAATTCCAAATATTCAATCTAAAAACTAAGCTGCTACAAAGGATCACAAGTTCCATCTTATAGCCTCTGAAAATCGTAGGCTTCAAAAGGAAAAAGACCGAAAAGGAAGAAACGAGAAAAAAAGGAGAAAGCGAGAAAGGCTCAAAAGAGCTGTTGGAGCGTCGGCCAAGGAAATGGCCATTGACGCGGCATCTGATCTGCGTCGCGAGTTTTTCAGCCGAAGGCTTTTTTCAAATGGCATCCTTAGCTGAAGTACTTTTCAATTGTGGAAGGGTTCTTTAATTGTGGGCTTCTCTACTTGTGGGCTTCTATAAATTGGTCTTTTCTTCTTCTTGGGCTTAATTGAAGTTGAATGATCTAATTTCTTTTGAGTCTTTATCTTTTTCAAGACTTAATTGAAGTATGGTTCAATCACCTCTTGGGTTTGTAATTTCTCTTTGATGATTCTTCATGCATGCACACTAGCTGCTCGACGAAATGCTTAAATGAGCGTCCAGCTTTTGATTCTTGCCTTTGACCGTTCCAAGCTTTTATAAGGAAGTCACCTACACAATCAACAAACTTTGTTAGAAATATAATAATAGGTGAATTTACCTCGATGTGTAACTTGATCCTCGGGATCCAAGGCATATCACAATCTGACATGGACCACACACTCTGTCTTCATCAAAGTTTATCATGGGAATCCCACAGACAGCTTCTTTTCAAATAATCTACTTTAACATCCTAATATTAACATGACCCAACTTTCGATGCCATAAAATGGAATCTTCCATGCTTGATTGAACACAGATAGATAAGGATGAGATGAGATAGCAATTGTTAGAAGCCTTACTTCTTCGATGATGCATTTGTTCTTATGATCCTATACAACACACCGTGAGTGAAATGAACCTTCAGATCTTGATCACATAACTGATTAATGCTGATCAGATTTGTAACAACCCCAGTTGGAGTCGCCACGTAATTCATAACTTAACCTCTTAATCAATCGGTTCTTACTTCATGCACCTTGTTCATTATTAGTATCATATGTATTTTTTTTTTTTTGCAAACATCTCCTAAACTGCATATGCCGATAGAGTCATAGACTCGCATCGACCGATGGTCACGTGCCCGCCACGCGACACATCTGTTTCTAAACATCTCTTAAATTGCATCTGCCGATAGAGTCATAGACTCTCATCGACCGATGGTAAAGCATCTACTGGTCACTAGACGACAAACTAGCTCTTATATCATCCGGTATTTGAAATACCTTACATCTACCGATAGACATGTGCAATTCACGTGTTCACTTAATACACCTTCCGATAGAAATCATACGTCGGTAGATGCAAACTCTTAATATCTTCCGATAGAAATCATCCGTCGGTAGATGCAGACTCTTAACAGACTTCAATCCACATTGACTCAACACTCATATGTATGAAAATCAGAGACTCATCCAAACATTCTTATACGGAAGACTTAGTTAAAGTAACTCTTTCCATATCTTTAAAATCATCCCCAGACCCAGAAGTTAAACCAGACAATTACGAAGCTCAATGTTAAAATATAATCTCATTCTACTTAAACATCAGTTCATCATAAATCTTACTGACACATTATGAGCTTAACTATAGGTTATATTCGCCTGCCAGCCACAGTCTTCCACCCTGAGCATCATCCCGCAACCAGCCTTTAGGCATCATCACTGAATTTGGAATCCTCACCTGCTAAATCTTCACCTACATCATAAGGTTTAAACTATAAGCCTAATGCTTAGTAAGGAATGCAATGCTAACAAGTATGCATGAATGCTCATTTTAAGAAAACAAATGCTCATGAATCTTTTCTTATTCATATTCATACTCAAGATCTTCATTCTTGTTCATCGTTCGTATTCATCGTTCATAATCATCATTCATGCTCATCATTCATGCTCATCATTCATATTCATCATTCATATTCATCATTCAGGTTGTGTGAATTAAGAGATGATTTGTGCCGGTAAAGGGAGTTGACAGTGAGAGTGTACATAGTCCCTTGCGGGTCGTAATCATGGTCCTTCCTTTTGGACAGTGACATACGCCAAACCACCCCCAACCCTCGCTTAATTCACGTTGCATAATTTTTATGTTCTTATCTTGTTCATGAGGAAAACATGCGCTTAAAACATTATCATATGCATAAAACGTTCGTGATGCATGAACATGAGAACTCCTAACTCAACAAGCCACAGAGTAGTGCATTCATCCGACGGGAAATCATACCATTAAGTCAAACATCAACATAAGTAACAGACAGTAGCTTAAATAACTTCTAATCATCGTATCGGTTTCTACCTAGCATCCTTGTGATGTAGGGCCCTAATGGCCGGGAATCTTATACATTCACTTACCTGGTTTCCTTAGCAACTTGAACTCCTTTTCTTCGAACTTCTTCACCTAAAACATTTCGCATCACAGTAGTTAAAACAAAACCCTAAAAGTTCCAATCACAAGTCATCCTAGAATCTAATAACTAAAGTCATTCCCGAATCCCCTAGTCTAGTTCTCTGTGTACAGTCAGAAATCCAAAACCAAAACAGCTAGGTCCAACTAACGATTAATCAGGGTCGGTTATATTAAATGTCCAGAATCGATTCGGAAGTGACATTACAAAAATCCAGGTTATAAATGTTACTATTGCTACTCGGCCATTGGAGAAACCAAACTCCAACACCAAGCTGAAAAATAGAGTTTAACAACTAACTAACAACTACATTATCTAATCCATACCTCGAGCGTAGAGTATCCGAGAAATGGCAAGGGAACCGATCGTCGAAGGAAGGATTACTGGCAGGCAGAGAGCGAGAGCTCGGGAGAGGGAAATCGTTGAAAGGAGAAAGTGTCGGCTACAGTGGTATTGGTGAGATTTAAAAACTTTCCATCTCCCTTTATATATCGATCACAGCCCACCCTAATTTCAATTTTGCCACTCAACCTAGTTCACACAATTTGAAACAAATCTTGGCATTAAATTTAAATCAAAAGGTCCAAAAATAAGGGTGACAGTTAATTCCGTTAAGAAAATCACCTGGCTGAAAGCATTCGACAATGTTCTCATCGTCATGCATCTTCAGATTTTCAAATTTTGTTGTTAATATTTGCATTTTTGATAGCTTTACCGCCGATGTCCCTTCATAAGTAGTCTGAAGAATGTCCCATGTCTTTTTAGCTGACTCGCATGTTGAAATAAGTCTGAATTGAGTTGGATCAACAACATTGAAAATAGCATTAAGAACCTTTGAGTTATTATTTGCTAGAACATCTTCAGCAACAGACCAAACTTTCTTCAGGTTTGAGCGATGTGACGTTTGCTTCACTTGTAGTCATTGGAGGATTCCAACCTGTTGGAATAGATTACTAGACTTTTTCATCAACAGCCTTAATAAACGCTTTCATTCTAGCCTTCCAATAAGCATAGTTGTTTCCATTTAACAAAGGTGGACACATTGTTGAATCTCCTTCTTTCATAGATTCCATCGCAGTAAAACCAAGGTCAAGTCCCACAGATCTCGCCTAAAAAACAGAGACGATCTGCTCTTATACCAATTGAAAAATCTAGGTTAGCAACTCGGTATTACAAAGGGTTGTAAAACTTCATGTGGCATCGATAATTAATGCGATATTAGACAATATTTAAACTGCAGAAATTAATGAGACATAAGATTGGTAATGCCAGTTCAGCAATCAGCCTACGTCTGCGGGGCCACACCCAGATATAAAAATATTTCAAGTGTTTGAACAAGGTTACAAGACACTCGGACTAATTCAAAGTAAGTCTCCCTCTTAACATTGACGCCGCCTCTTCCAACCTTTACTAATGAAACTGTTTTTGCGAGCTCTTCTCGACTTAAGAAAAATCTATTCCGAATCTAAACACGACAAGCTCCCCTTGTCGAAGATGACTCCTCCCGAAATCCGTGTATAGCAAGCTCCTCTTGTCCACAATCAGAATGACAAGCTCCTCTTGTCAATAAACAGAACTCCTCCCGAGTTCCAAGATAGCCTCCTCCCGAGACTGAGCTTCAATGAAGATCACAAGAATAAACTCCTATGACACTGTCAGTGACACTTGACAATGTCTTAGGATAAGATCAGTCAACCCACTCGAATAGACAGTCTTTCGCCATACCGAAATAAACTTGGCTTTCACACTGCATAAACGTAAAGGTAAACACCTTATATCAAGCACACATATAATTCTGTTTCTAACTTCAATATATTCTCCAAAAGAATGCATATACGAACGAGATCGTATTCCACGAAATCAGCCAAAGGATCCGAAGTATCCGCATAACAACTTCGCCGCAGAGACACTTTAGGAAAGTATCCCAAATTATCAGGAGCGTGATCCAAGTTTGTTACGATTTCTTTTCCAGCAAGTAGCATTTGAACTTTTGATATATTTTGTCAAATATAGTCTCCAGAATAACAGGATAGAATAATATATTTTCCAAAAATATAATTTTCAAGATATTATTTCCATAATTATAATTAACCGTACTTCACCACTTGCCAAAAAATCAATGTCAACTCATATTAGCATTAATATCTTCCATACGTGGGTCTATCATCAAAGTGTTGATTCTTATCTTCCTTTTGCTATGCTCCACGTATCCATCGAGAGTCATCTCCTTGTCTTTGGAGATAAATTCAAATATTAATTGGTTGCGGGGAATGAATATGCTGGAGTTTACGCGGCTCACATCGATGTAGAAAAGTTATTTCTGTAAACCCAATATGATTCTCCCTCCTTCCATTTCTCTGATCTTCCTCCTCAGTACGCTTGACATGGCATGCAACAGGATGGGCAGTTTCAACATTGGCTTCCTCTTCCCCCTTGTCTTCTTTGACTCTTTCCTCTTCTTCGTCTTCTGAGTCGAATCCCACAATTGACATTAATCATAACTAACAAGATCTAGTGACGACTCAACTGCTGAACTTTCCATCTCAGGCACTATCCATCGAGGAGTCCTTTTCTTTCTAGGTATCTCCAGCAAGTAGGCCAACAATGATAATCTTTTTGGTGGATGATCCTTCATTGCAACAGCTCCAAAAACTTTATGCAAACTCTCAGATCAAACAAACTACAAAATCCTCTAACCCTTGGCCTTTATTTATAAGCTTTGAGAGATATAAATTGCAGTAGAACTAGGAAAGGAGATTAAAAGGATTTAACTCCTTTAGTTTACAAAATTTAAAAAACATGATCAATATTTCGTAAGGAAATAAACTAGATTTGTAATATTCATTAAAAAAAAAAATATAACTTTGTTTAGATATAATCTCCAATTACAAATTATTTTAAAGTGGAGAAATAAATACATAGATAATCTTAAATAACTCAAACACATTTTTCACGACATTGAAGATACATTTCTATCGACACTAGTTTAGAGAGAAGTAAATTGGTTGTTCCATAGTTGATCATGTATACTAAGAGAATTTTAACTGTTACAATAAAGGTTCATGTGAGAAAACTTGATTTAATATTTTAGTTTAATTACGTCAATTTCAAACTAAAATTTTTAATTGTCTTGATTAAAATTTTAAAATTGGTTATTCTTTTCTAAAATAACGTGACACATAGTCAGTATATATTGAATTTCCTTACTATTTATCGAACAAAAATATCCACACAAATTGTTAAAAAAAAAATTATTACCACACATTGTATCACTGACACATTAATATGATTATTACGATATAATATAACTACTTAAAATAATTGATTGTATGAATAAATGAATTAAAAATATGTGAGTCTCGTTAATTCATTGCATGAAATTAGAGTGTAAATGTAGTATTACTCATAATAATTGTGTGTGACTATATATATATATATATATATATATATATATATATATTAATTTTCAAAAGTAAAATAAAAAACTATTAGGTTTACACAAAAAAAATTCATGTTTAAAATCTCATCATTACAACTTTACTTTGAATAAACTAGATATTATATATTTGGTAATTAATTTTATAATATTTATAATAACAGGAAATTGCGTGCCCACGTGCAAATATTTTCGATATTAATGGTATATAAAAAAGGTTGACAAACAATGAAGTTTTTCCTTTTTAATGAACGTGACACTTCATTTATAAGTTTTAATAATTGAAATATGTGTAATATTTAATATTTCAACTTAATATTGTATTTTAATTCTTAGTTACATATTATTTTAATAATAATGACTGATATGAATTAGTTATTATTAAAGAATATACTTTTTTTTAAATGTGATAATGACATTTATCCTTGAACAAGTAACGTACAATAATCAATATTCGATAAATTTTAACATATTTAAAAAACAACACAAATAAAAAAAACAAAAAAAAAAACCAAGTAACTAAGGCGATGTAATTGTGACAACTCATTTTCTTAAATCGAAGACGACTCATTATTTTTTTAATTGTTAGAATCTATCCCATAATATTAGGAGTGTACAATCTCACATTACTTGAGAGAGTAAAAAATTAATGATTTTTATGAAAAGAATTTTCTTTTTATCTATTACAATGCATTTTGAGCTAATCTAAAAAATAATTTGTGTAGGCTCTGATTAAAAGCGGCCCAAGCCAGACCTGCAAATCGGATTGAACAGGCTGGTTCCGCACATGGCATGGTCCGATCCACGGTCCTCGATGCAAAAATCGTAAAGAACCAATGAAAAACTGAATTGATCGTTAACTTGGAAGTTTTTAGGTTAACTCGACCTGAACCCACCCCAAGGCTCAATATATTTTGATAATAAATATATTTTGTTGTGTTAATTAGTTGTTGGTGAATAGGTAATAGGTCGGATATATTATCTTTTAGTTATTGACGATTTTTTTTGCATAAACCGTTTCATTTTTTTCCGATTTATTTTCTACTTTTTTTAATTAAAAGATATATATATACACGGTCGTGGTTCGGTCTAGGTTCCTTGCAGTCCCGGCATTGGCACTAAAAATTCAGATCAAAACTGGCGGTCTGGTCTCCGTTCCAATTTTGGACTGGACTCCAAAATAATTGTAACCATATAATTGTATTAATTAATGAAATTAAATAATAAACTGGTGCTAATTAGCTATGACAATCGCGACGTACAGATGAAATGAAGATTACGGAACATTTTTTTTAATTAATAAAATGTAAATCTATAAATGGTGAGTTAACTGGACTTTACCAGTTAAGACAGGCACAACAAATTGCATGAGTATTCATAATTGAAGATACCTTACATGGGATTGCATTGGATTAGCTCGAACAAACTCTTTAGATTTGTTATGACTAAAGTTAGATTATTTACGACTCACGTGGAAGAACAACAATCTTATTTTTCTAGAGGGAGTGACAAAAAGAAAAAAATTGGAAAAACGAAAGAATATGGCTTTATTGAAGAACATTTAGAGGTGGGTAACCTTAAAAGTGTGTTTTTTATTGTCTTCGTAAATGTCTGCGGGTTTGGCTCTGCTGTATGTTCTCTATGGGTCGGCTCAAAGCTCTCTGTGAGTGTCTTTAATGGCGAATGATAGAAGCCAGAGAGCATCTTCTCCATGGCATGGCTGCGCTCTGCTTCATGCCCCCTTCATTAGGTTCGTTTATATCTTCTTTTGATTCGAGCTTTTGGGTCTTGAGCTGGTAATAGGACGACTTATGTTTCTGTTATTGCTTTTCGCCATTGTTGTCTGTATTTTTCATTTTTTTTTTGTTTTCCTAATGTTTCACAGATTAGGCTTGTTAAAGGTTGGGTTTTTACTAGCATTTCTTCGTAAAAAAGATTTTTCAAATCTTCTTCCATATATTCTGCTTTTTTTGTCCTTTTTCAAAGACTCTAATCTGGGCATGTTTAATCTCGTATGAAGCAGTATTCTTTTTGTCTATTTGCTCATGTTGAAAAACGTAGATTATCAGAATAAATGCATTTATGCTTGTTCTGAGTTTTGTAATTCTAAGATTTTCTATTGTTATGTGTTAAACTAGAAATATGATATCTGGTATAATGCATTTTTTCCTAGAAATATGCTTGTTCTGGGCTTCATTGTGCATTATATTCATAAATGAACTTGATCAACCATAACGGCTATCTCTTCCTCATATCTCCTCATCTAGTTTGTGGTGAATGATTATTTGGGAGATCAACTTTATTGTTCGATGATAATTGTCGATCGGGTCCTCGATCGAAGAGAACTTGTTGTAACACATCAATGGCGTGGTAGAAGTTTTATACCAACTGCTGGATTTATTCTGTTTGTTAAACTGATTAATCCTACTCCAAATCACTTCACACTACAATTTGTAAGGAATAGCGACTTTGAAGGAGATACAACATATAGTCTTAGATACAGCATTGATAGTTTCTTGTAGAGAAAATAAATGATATAAACTGTGATTATTATTAATTTATAGTACTAGTTTGGAAAACATCTTCATGGGATATTCACAAATGTTCTTAGACATGGATTTTGCTTTGTGTTTTATGTTTTTCTCTTCGGTCCTTTTTAAACTTTGGATATTGCTTTATGATAGGGAGAATCATGTGTATAATGGTGATAAAGGAGATAAACTCTTTGAATATGAGATTAAGCATAAGACGGGAAAAGCTCTGTTTCCTTCTGCTTTGTCCCGAGGTGAATTATCTTCTCGTCTCGATGTCTGATCTACGAAGAAGATAGATAATTTATGTGTTCTTAATTGACTAGTTTCCTCTCTTTGTAGACTCGAGATATTTTGATGCAAAAAGGGACAATGGGAAAATTTTGTCTCCTAGAGGTGTTTTGGAAGCCGATATACATGGCTTAGAATCAGACCCTGATTCGATAGACGATGCTACATTGGAAGTGGAGGGTCGTACGTCCCATTCGAGAGCTCTTTCTCGATGGAACAAATTCTTCAAATTGTTGAGAGCAAAACCTTTTAAGGGCTCAGCCTCCTTGCCTCCCTCTGGTGTGTTAGAGACATCGAAAGGAATGAGACGCAGTTGTAGTGAGAATAGTTTGCTGAGTAATGTATACAAATTTAAGTTCTCACCGGTGAACTTTACTCTCTACGATCTGCAAAATGCGACTACAAATTTCAGCTACGGTTCGTAACTCTACCCATGAACTCCCAAAAACGCTTATTTTATTTTGAAATAAAATGCAATTTAAACTCTGGTCATTTTTATAGTAGACACCTTCAATTTTTTCTAACAAAATAGACATCAACTTTTTGGTTATCAGTAAACATACTATTGTCATTATTTAATCTGTTAAATTCATCGTGCAGAAATCATGCGATAATTTTTTTATTCCAATTATAATTTTAATAGTCTCATATGTTTTACTTTTTAGAGGTAAGTCTCATTTGTACATTTGCTGCAATTCTTCTAGATTCAAGAAGAGAACAAAATACATGGTTTTTTGTCGGATTTAGAAATGATTGAAAATTGGAAAGAAAGTATCCACATGGATTTTGCGTAACGAATCTAATAGATTAAATGACGGTAAAAGTATATTTGTTGATAGCCAGAAGATTGAGATTTATTTTGTCCAAAAAAAAGTATGAGTTGCATGTGTTGATGACAATAAGGGTCAGAATTTAAATTGCACTTTATCGTTTATTTTATCTTTTAAACCAGCATTTTGTAGACTAGTTGAAAGGATAAGTTTATGAGCAGTGGAGTTTCTCGATGAGAACAAAATTTCTTTCTACGCGTGCTTGAACGGATACGATTTTACGTTATAGTCTGATGGAAGTAATTAAAGATTTCATTGTTTTCATGTTTTTTTCACAGAGAATCTGATTGGAAAGGGTGGCTACTCTGAAGTTTACATGGGCTGTTTAGAAGATGGACAGCTTATTGCCGTGAAACGCCTCACAAAAGGCACATTAGACGAGAGAACGGCAAGATTTCTCTCGGAGCTCGGAATTATAGCACACGTTGACCATCCAAATACGGCAAAGTTAATCGGGTGTGGATTTGAAGGAGGAAGGCACTTAGTCTTTGAATTGTCTCCAAATGGAAGTTTAGGATCAATTCTTTTTGGTTACTTTCTTCAAACTTGTTCTTCAATTACCTGTTCTTTTTTTCGAATCTTGTTTATGGTATTTAAATATTGCTTTTAATCATTATTTCTAGGTTCGAAGAATAGGAAACTGGATTGGAGTAAACGATATAAAATTGCTTTGGGGACGGCAGACGGACTTCTATATCTTCATGAGAATTGTCAAAGACGTATTATCCATCGAGATATCAAAGCCGATAATATTCTTCTTACCGAAGATTTCGAGCCTCAGGTGGGTGAATTTATACTTTTTCGTCTCTTGTTTTTTGTTTTGATCAATATGAATAAAAAGAAATACCCTTTAGTTCTGAAAGGCTTTATCAACCTCAATGGTGTTACACCAAATAAATGCAAAAAATCCCATCGAATAGAAGTCTGACATGATCAGTTCGGTCTGGTTGTATGACAGATTTGTGATTTCGGGCTGGCAAAGTGGCTCCCTAGAGAGTGGACTCACTATAACGTATCAAAATTCGAGGGCACTTTCGGGTTTGTGAAAAAAAAAAACATTTTCATCTTAATTTGAGTTACCCTGTTTTGATTTTACATAAACCTCTCTTTTTCTCGGTCCAGTTACTTCGCTCCCGAATATCTCATGCATGGAGTTGTCGATGAGAAAACAGACGTTTATTCTTTTGGAGTTTTACTCTTGGAGCTTATTACGGGGCGTCGAGCATTGGACGATCTACGACAAAGCCTCGTTATTTGGGTAAGTGAGAATAAAAAGAATTCAGTTAGTTCGTGACATTCATCTATTCTTGCTCTTACTCTTGTTTTCTTCGTAATGCAGGCAAAGCCGTTGATGGATAATAATGATTTTACTAGGCTTATCGATCCTTCTCTCGGTGAAAGTTACGATCATGAGGAAATGAAACGTGTGATTTTTACGGCATCTTCGTGCATAGAGCAGTCTCCAGTTCTTCGTCCGAGCATGAGACAGGCAAGTAATGATTACACGATGATACAAGTTAGAGTAATGAGAAAATTGTATAATCATTTTAAAAACAAAAAACTGAAACATATTATATGAAAAAGGCATTTTCAAAAACTGTTTTCGGATGGTGATTCTCAAATTACTAATTTAAACAAGTTCTAGTTCTTTCTGATATGAATAGTTTTTAGAAACATCTCTGAAACATACAAGTAATTTCTGGTGAAGAAACTTTGCAGATTGGGGTACTTCTTAGAGGCGATCAATGTGTATTAGAATGCACAAAAGCACGGGCAAGATCGTCGTTAGAGCGAACATGCTCGGAAGAGTTCTTCGACGCTCGAGAATACGACAAAACTAATTTCATAGATGACGACAAACAGAAGCAGCTTACTTTGAATTACTGCGACCAAGAAGAGTCTCCAAAAAATGGTGATACTTGTGCAACTCTTCTTGACCATGGAGTTTAGTCCTTCAAAAGGGTGTCTCAAGTTCCCCCTAGGAAGACAAATAAGAGTTATATGTTTAGTATTTTCAACTCTTCTCGTGATTTCAATTTAGGCAAATAGTTGATTATTTATTCGAAGGTTAATCCTCTTCAACGCAAAGCAGAGGCAGAATTCCGGCGGAGCGTTGGGTTGGCTGGCTGGAAGTCTGCAGGCTCCGGATTTGTGATAGTTATCAACTCAACAAAATTTCAATCGATTGTAGAGTATACTTTGAAAGCATGAATAATGAAAAATTCTCGTGTTCTTAATTTTCTTCTAAAATAATATTTATATATTTAAAAAATTTTTAATTTATGTTCTTTATTTTCTTCTAAAATAATATTTATATATTTATATATTTTGCAATTGTAATTAAAAAAAAAAAATCAAATTGACCAAAACCAACTAAACTAATAAAGACTAATAAAACTGACCCAAAACCGAGTCTCAAACTAAAAAAATACAAAATCTAGACAAAATCAAACCTAGCAAAGCCGACAAAATTAGTTTGATTTCTGACATGTCTAAAAAAAATAAAAAATTTAGATTTGGTTTGGTTTGGTATTTAATAAAAAGAAAATAAAAGAGAGACGTGGGGTATGTAAAATTGTGTGTTATTGGGTTACTTAATAATCCAAAATATCCGAACAGATTTCAATGCCCAATCAAAACTCACCGCGAATCAGACCCAAAAAAAAAAAAAAAAAACAGATGCAGATGTGTCTTCGACATATATAGACCAAGAAAAAACATAGAAATTATAAAATTTCTTGTGCTAAATGCAATATTATAATATTAATTTATTTTCTTATAGTTTTAGATACTAATGGGATGATGCATTTTCTCAAATTTGAGAAAATGCATCATCCAAGCTCCAATGGGATGCCAAAATAAATGGCATAATGCCATTTTGATCCAAACATGAATAGTGATGATGCAAATTTGCATCACCACTGTTCATTCATGCTATTTTTTTTTTAGTCCTTCTATTTATTTTAAATTGTAAATATATTCTTTTTTTAATTTATGTATTAATTTATTTCAATATGATATTTAATAATCTAATTGTTGTAATTAGTACTAGTTAAAAGGTTAAAAGATATTAAAAATAATTAATATTAAATTTAATATTCCTAAAAATTTGACTTATTTGATATTTTACATAAAATAGGATAGTTGTATTGATATTAATACAACTCAAAATTACATATTCCTAAAAAAAAAAAAAATTACAACCACATTATACATAACAAACTCAATAAAATTACAAATATTAACTTCAAATTGCAAAAATAACTAAAAACTACATAGACAACAGAAATTACAAAATACAAATATATTACAAATCAGAGATAGAGATGCACATTTTGCACTTCGTAATGCACTTGTAAATCATCTGTGGGAGAAATATTTAAACTCGGATGATTGAATATATATAGTTTTTTTTTATGTTTAAGTTGTATTTTTTTTATGCATTTGTAGTTTTTTTTTTATATTTTAGTTGTATTTTTTTTATGCACTTGTAATTTTCTTTTTCTTTTTAATTAAGTTTCAGTTGTTTTTATTTATTTATTTATTTATGAGTGGTAATATTAATATATATATCTTTGTTAAATTAACATGTATAAAAAATAAATAATTTATATATATATATTAATTTATATATTATTGGTTTATGTGAATAAATGTTAAATTTGAGTATGAGCAATTGGTACAATATTAAAATTATAGGGGTTAATGTGTAAAATATATAAATTATTGTGTGAAAAAATATGTAAAGAATATTCTTTTTGGTATAAAAAATAGCATTTTGGCATTTTGGGTTGGAGATGAAATTACTGTTTAGTGATGCAAAATGCTATTTTAGTATAGAAAAATAGCATTTTGGCATTGACTGGTTGGAGATGCAAAATGCTATTTTGGTATAAAAAAAATAGCATTTTGGCATTGACTGGTTGGAGATGGTCTAAACAGTAATTTCATCTCCAACCCAAAATGCCAAAATGCTATTTTTTATACCAAAAAGAATATTCTTTACATATTTTTTCACACTATAATTTATATATTTTACACATTAACTCCTATAATTTTAATATTGTACCAATTGCTCATACTCAAATTTAACATTTATTCACATAAACCAATAATATATAAATTAATATATATATATATATTTTATATATTTTACACATTAACCCCTATAATTTTAATATTGTACCAATTGCTCATACTCAAATTTAAAATTTATTCACATAAACCAATAATATATAAATTAATATATATATATATATATATAAATTATTTATTTTTTATACATGTTAATTTAACAAAGATATATATATTAATATTACCACTCATAAATAAATAAATAAAAACAACTGAAACTTAATTAAAAAGGAAAATACAGGATGAAAAAAGCTAAATTAAAAAGGAAAATACAGGATGACATGTCTGCTAACTTTGATATATTGGACAACAAAAATGAAGAATTGAAGATATTATTACAAAAAAGTTACGAACAAAAGCAGAATCAAATAGAGGTCCAAAAAGAACATATGCAGATGCAACGTCAAATGATAGAAATCAAAGAAAAGAATAGAGAACTTAAAATTATGTTACTAGATCCTAATAATATTAGTGATCCAGCCCGACGCGCCTATATTATTGCTGAACAGGCGCGAATTTCACAAAAAAGTTATGACCAGCAACAACATGTGCCTTCAACAAGTAATGATTTTACATCTTTATTTAATAACATCGGAGGGTCTAGATCCGATCTACCACCCTATTATTAATATGTTAGCTGTATTGTGTCTATGTAATTTTTAGTTATTTGATGTAATTTGAAGTTGAAAGTTATTTAAATTTGTGTAATTTCTGTCATTTAAAGTAATATTTATGTATTTTGTAACTTCTGTTGTCTATGTAGTTTTTAGTTATTTTTGCAATTTGAAGTTAATATTTGTAATTTTATTGAGTTTGTTATGTATAATGTGGTTGTAATTTTTTTTTTTTTTAGGAATATGTAATTTTAAGTTGTATTAATATCAATACAACTATCCTATTTTATGTAAAATATCAAATAAGTCAAATTTTTAGGAATATTAAATTAATATTAATTATTTTTAATATCTTTTAACATTTTAACTAGTACTAATTACAACAATTAGATTATTAAATATCATATTGAAATAAATTAATACATAAATTAAAAAAAGGATATATTTACAATTTAAAATAAATAGAAGGACTAAAAAAAAAATAGCATGGATGAACAGTGGTGATGCAAATTTGCATCATCACTATTCATGTTTGGATCAAAATGGCATTATGCCATTTATTTTGGCATCCCATTGGAGCTTGGATGATTCATTTTCTCAAATTTGAGAAAATGCATCATCCCATTGGAGATGCTCTTAGTGATGCAAAATGCTATTTTGATATAAAAAGATAACATTTTCGCATTACTGGTTGGAGATGGTCTAAAGTGAGAGCTGAGGGGACCAGATCCAGAACACCTTCTGCTTCTACAGAAAATGTTTCAACCTTGAAAGGAGACAAAAGAAAGCACGAGTTGAAAAACGAGACGAGAGAGATAAAGAGAGAGAGGGTTAACGTATAAAATCAACAAAGTCCAAAATCAAAATTTTACCAAACTTGAACTGATTTTCTATGTAAAAAACTGGATCAAAACCCAAAACCCATTTGAAATACCCGACGCTGATCTAAAAGGTTTTTGGAAGTTTGAAAGCCAAAGATGGACGCAGGTGTGGCTGAGTTGCAGAGACAGATAGTCGATTACACGGCATCTCTGTATGACGAGGTAAGTTCTTCAATTATATATATATATATATATATATATATTTTGTTGAATTTTGTTTTATGGTTCGAGAAGGGTTATTTGGACGAGCAGTTCGAGCAGCTTCAGCAGCTGCAAGATGCAACCAACCCAGACTTTGTCGTCGAAGTAGTGTCTCTCTTCTTCGACGACTCCGAGAGGCTTCTTGATGACCTTTCCAAAGCTTTGTATTATTTTCTTAATTTTTTAAATTAATTTTTAACTGATTTATTTTTCTATAATTTGCTTTCTAATTCTTGGTTTTTACTGGTTCAAAGCAGAGATCAGATTAATGTTGATTTTAAAAAGGTGGATGCTTATGTTCATCAACTGAAGGGTAGTAGCTCCAGGTATCATAGCTGTTTACACTTCAAAAATTCCAACTTAATTTCAGCATTCAATGGCTGTTTGAGCTATATCAACTTCATTTTCGACTTGTTCTAATAGTTCTCGATGGCCGCCTAGATCTATGAATTCATTCGATTTGATCGACATTTTGCTTCTGCGATTACAGCATTGGAGCTTGTAGAGTTCAAAAAGATTGCGTTTCTTTCCGCGATTGCTGCGAATCGAGGAACATCGAAGGGTCTGCAACTACCCACTTTATTAGTGTTCGATTGTGAATATGTATTCTGCAAATAATGAGGTAAGAGATGTTGATGCAGGTGCTGGCAATGTCTGCAGGCAGTGAAGTATGATTATTTTAAGGTCAAACCAAGCTTCAAATTTTGTTCAAGGTACATAACAAAATCATATTTTTATCTTAAATTTGATCTTGGCTCATGCAATCTGTAAAAGGGTAAATTGTTTTATGCATCTTTGCATGCAGCTGGAGGCGCAACTTTTGAAGCATTCTGGTTCGGTTTAGCAGAGCATGTACTTGATTGTCCTCTCTCCATTTCCTCTGTTTTGATATCAACTTTTTGAGGTTGTTTTTTTATGTTCATGTTTGTGAAAAATGATGCGAATAAGTCTTTTTCTTATTGATTTATAATAACAAACTGAAGTCGATACCCGAAAAATGGTCGATAAATGTATAAATTATGGTAAAATAATTTTATTATAACGAGATGTCCAGTTATATTACAACGAAGCGCTATTTCTTGTAGTTCACGAAGAAAATCTTATATAATTTGTTGAACTATTGATCGGATAACAATCAACGTTTTAATATTATTGAAAAAGACACATTTTTTTCTGTGTTAATTATTCAGTATTTGATTTTTATAATATCATAGATCTTGATACTTTCATAGTTTCATTGAATTGATGATATTCAATTAATTGCTTAAAAAAACATATAAATAATTAAGAAAATATATTAATTATACTGATTAATAAACGTCTCATTAAAATGTAAAAATTAAAATATAAAATAAGAAGATTAATTTAGAATAATGTTACTTTTACTCTCTTAAAATACTCGTTGTGTCAAACAATGATTGAACATTACTCGTGGACTTATCATTACTCTTAATTGAATCAAAGAGTTTTAATTTTTACCTCAATTTTCTTATGTAAATTCAAAACAATTATTTCGAATAAATTATACCAACAAGTCAAAGTGGACAACACTTAACATGTAGCATTCATCGAAGTTCATGCATTACTTGGATTTATTTACTCAAGAACCATCTACAATATGGAATCTTTTCCCTCTCTCTTCTATTATTACCCTATTTTTTAATCAATAATTAATCATTATTTTTCAAATAAATACCTTAATCAAGGGCAAAGTTGGATCTTCAACTTTGGGGGCCAATACAAGTAATAACCTAATTTAATTTTTTTTTTAACAAAATGACTCTCAAATTGTGTATCGTGATCAATATGACCTTTTAATAATCCTTTTGAACTTTACTTGTAGTATCTTCAATTCTCCCAATACAACATCGTACGTTTTATATCAAAATTAGCACGATTTTGTTATTAGGGGTTAACCTAAAACATAATGTATTAGATAGAGATGAAGCATCTATTAATAAACCATTAACTTGGTACTCTTTCAAAAGATGTAGGATTGTGAATCCTCACTGTTATGGGCTAAGTCCTCACACTGAGTTCTCTTTGCTTTCATACGAAGGATTGTCGTATTACCCTATAATATGGGTTTTCAGGGTATATCGCATGTCCCTTCTAATGGTCTGTTTAACGTCGAAGACTATTGCTCAAGAGAGTTGGGACTAAGGCCCATAGATGTGCAGGCCCAACCAGTCGCCTCATTGATGGACCCCATTATTTGAATCTTCAAAACCATCCGCCTCTTAACTCGACCATCGTCTCTCTCCCTCTATTAACCGTTCTATCTTCGTATCCTTCCAAGTTCCATTTGCACATCCTAGCTTATCCACCATAGAAACCTAGCAAAACCCTAACCCTCGAAATCTAATCCTCAATCTCAACCTCAGAAATGGCGAAGAAGAAAGTATCTCACCTAACTAAGCAGACTAACGGAGAGGACGCTCCTTTGCACCAAGAGCGAGAGATTGACCTCCAGTCCCGCGCCGCCTCAATGAATGTTTCGGCTGAGAATGAGATGCTTCAGAATCTTAAGTTTTTGAATAATGTTTTGGTTAAGGAGACGTCTGATTCCAGGAAGAAGGTTGCGGCTCTGGTTGTGGAAAAAGCTGCTTTGGAGACGGAGTTGAATCGGAATGGACTGGAAAAGGAGGCGTTGAAGATTGAGTTGACTGACGCGTGTGAGCAGAATGCCGGATTAGAGTTGGAGAAATGTGTTATGTCTGCTTTTATGGAAACTCTGGTTGGTGAAATCAGAGCTGGATTGGGAGAGTTGAAGAGGGAGCGAACTGAGATTGAGGAGAGGAGGAGAGAGAAGGAAGTGCAAAATTGTGTATTGAGTCGGAGTTTAGATGAACTTCAACTTAAGCTTGAGAATGAGAGAGCTGAGACAAGGATGGTGGTTCGTGAAAGAGATGCTGCAAAGAGACAACTGAATTACGTTTCAGAGAGAACAGAAGAGTTGAGGTTGAAATTGAATGAGATGGAGAATACCGAGAGAACGTTGATAGAAGAACTCGAGAAATTGAGACTTCACTGCGAAAGTGTTGAGGCTGAAGAGAAAGAGCATCTGACTATCATCGATGAAATGAGGAGAGAAATGAATATGCTTAAGAAGAAATTGAAGGAGTCAGAGAAGATGATTGTGGATCTAGAGAGTAAGATCAAAGAATTTGCGAAGGAGAAAGAAGAGATAGGAGATGAAAAAGATGGACTCGAGATGAAGATTGAAGAGTTGGAAAGAGATGTAAAGCAATTGAAAGCTAGTGTATTGAGTCTAATTGGAGAAAATAAAGTATTGAACTCAAAGGTTTTGGATTTGGAGAAGAATTTACACGAGACAATGGAGAAGGAGATGGGCATGGTCATGAAGATTAAGAAATTGGCCGAAGAGCTGAAGGAGAAGAACGAGTTTATTCTGGTGTTGATGGAGGAAAAAGATTCACTAGAAAGATATTTGAACTTGACTATAGAGGAATTAAAGGTCGTGGCGCAGAAGAAGACGACGTTGATTCAAGAAAAAACAGAAATTGAGGAGGAAAAGGTCAAGGGAGAGAGTAAAATTATGAACTTGGAAAGAGAATTGGATGAACTAAAGCATGGCTTGATTAAATTAAATGACAACTGCAGGGTTGAAGAAGAGAAGAGCAAGCAATTAAGTAGAGAAGTTCAACAATGCAGCAATGCTTTAGGCATAATCACACTTGAAAAAGCAAATACAGAGAAGGTTCTTGAAGTTGAGAGGATGAAAGCAGAAAAGTTCAGATCTGAACTTTTCAGGATGGAGAAAAGGGTTGAAGAATCTGAGAGAGAGTTGAACCAGACAAAGAGAGGACAAGAAGATCAACTCAAGATACAACAAGAGATGGAAAGCCGCATTGAAGTTCTGGAGAAGGATAAAGGGTTGGCAGAGAAGAAACTTTCAGAAGCTCACAGCATCATCAATGATTTGAAAGCTCAAGTTAAATTGGCTGGTACAGAGTCAGAGAGGGCATTAGCTGTTGTAAAGGAAACCGCGACATTCCTATGTGCTTTAAAGGACAACGAGGAAGAAGAAGTGGATAGCAATGGTCAGGAGTTAGAGGAAGAAATCAGTCCGTATGTGGCCGAGTTAAACACCATAAAGAATGCTTTCAAAGAGAAGGAGAGAATGGTGGGGGAAATGAAAATAGAACTCGAGGCAATGCAAGCAAGACAACAGAAGAGGAGGGGCTTCTTCACCATGTTGACCACTGCAACAACAATTTTGGCTGCGGCATCAGCTGTTTATGTTACCAAAGGACGCTGATAGGTTTGGTTTCTCTTTTGTTATTAGAATCAACTACTCTTGGTCTCTATTGTGGCCTAGGTACAAGATTTTTGTTGTTTTTTCATGAGCTTCTGATCAAATTTTGGTAATAATATTAAGGCCTTTTTCTTGTGACTGCCTAATTATGGTCTTGCACGATTAGTCGAGGTATACATTGGTTGCTAATGCCTATATACACAGACAGGCAGGCATTGAAATGGGTTTGTAAAATAGGGCTGCCAATGCCATTTGAGTTTCTCTGAAGAACAAGTTGTAAGTTTGAAATTATTTGGTTTCGTTTTTTATGCTTCAATTATGGCTTTGTCAGATTAGCAATTGGATTGATTTTGCAGGTCTAGCAGCCAATCTACAAGTTCATGTTGATTTCCATCATAATCTTGCCGATGAGCTTGTTTTAGTAAGATGAAGTAAGCGTTCTAATCTTTGATGGTCAATTTATGGATAGAGCTATCTTGAATTGCATGAATATTGTTTACTTTGGAAGGTAAAAAATCATCAAATATTGGAAATGCATAATTGCAAGGTGTATATTGAAAAACACAGATAGTTCAAATTGGTGCGAGACAGAGAAAGAGAAGACAAGAACTTTAATTGTTCTACTTTAAAAGCATATATTAAGAACCTGTACTGTCCTTTTATTTGGCCAAGAAAATGGTCCCCAAATTTGAGTTTTTTTCTACATTTAGATAACCCGTCTTTTTTTTTTTTGTCAAAAACAGACATTCAGAAACCGACAAGATTTTAGAAATTAAGTAGTAAATTAATTAATTATTATTATCACTATTTAAATGGTAAAGTTAAAATAAATAATATAAAGTAGCCTTTTTAATTTATATGATCTACAAGTTAATTATATGATTAGAGAATGGATGTCTTTCCTCCCATGCATGATCACCAAAATCCATAACTTTAGCTATGCATTAGCAATCGCTTAATTAGCTCCTGATCAGAAACTGTGAAGTGGCATCATTATTTTACTTGTACCTTTTTTTAATAATATTTATCTTTATATTTTACATTTTTATACAATTAGTGTTGTTGTAATTTGATCTTTCCAACTCACAATTATTTATTAATTTTGAAAAATTTATTATAAATTATAAATAATTAAAATAAGAAATTATTTAGTCTAGTAAATAATTGACATATATTCAACGTAAAAATTAAGGTTAATGTTAAGTTTACTTATATTCTTACCTCTCGACTTAACTGATGTGTCAATTATTAATTGGTTTAATTAATTATTTATTGGAAAATTATCGATTTGAATCTTGTATTATACACTTTTTTTTAATTCGGCCCATATACTAAAAAAATCGGCAAACCGAACTCTGTACTTTGATTATGTTATCAGTTTTGACCTTCTATCAACAATTTCATTAAACCCTCATCGAAAAATCTATCAAACGATCGTAGATTCAGTTGAAAATTTTATCACATGTTCATTACTTAATGAGAAGATAATCTGGGAATTTTCGTGATTTTTTAACACATCTACTATTTATTGTAATTTTATTTTAGTATGTTTTAAAAATATTATAATAAATCATACAAGTTTTAACAAATTACGCAAATTTTTTTATTATCTACCCATAATATGGTGAACATCTGAAAAAAGTTTCAAATAAATCAAATATCTTTTGGTATTTTTTTAAATTAATCTCAGTTTCTTTTTTACTTTATAAATTAATTTTTAAAAAACTATCAAACAATATTTGATTTATTTGAAAACTTTTTCACATGTTCAACTTATCATGGGTAGATAATAGAAAAAGTTTCGTGATTTTCTAAAATTTGTATGATTTATTATATTATTTTTATAAAATACTAAAATAAAATTCCAATAAATCGTACATGTGTAAAAAAATCACGAAAATTTCCAGATTATCTTTTCATTAAGTAGTGAACATGTGGTAAAAATTTCAACTGAATCAAAGATCGTTTGTTAGTTTTTTCAATGAGAGTTTAATGAAATTGTTGATAGAAGATCAAAACTAATAACAGAATCAAAGTACAAGGTTCGGTTTGCCGGTTTTTTTAGTACAGGGGCTGAATTGAAAAAATGTGTATAGTACAAGGTTCAAATCGATAATTACCCTCATTTATTTTAATTATTTGTTGACAGGTAAGCATATAAGAATTAGATTAATTTTTTAATTATAAGGTCCTGCTGTTTCATTAAACGACGACGTTATAAGTACCGCGGCGCGAAATTATTCAAAGAGGAACATTCTAGGTTCCCCCCTAAAAAAAAAAACCATTTCCCGCGAATTCACAAGAAGAGCCACGTTGGCAATCTGCGTGGGATACTGTTTAACCAATCATATTTCTGAAACTTTAACTACATAAATGAACTGCCATCTACTATCGTTCTCGGTGAGCAGTGTTCCCGATCGGCGAAGCTTGGATTGACGTTTGGTGAGTTTACGGCGATTAATTTCTGTTAAGGCAGCTAATTTTTCCGGTGACATCATTGTGATGGCGATGAGTTCGACTGGCGGATCGACGAAGGGTGGACGAGGGAAGCCGAAGGCGTCGAAGTCTGTGTCGAGGTCGCAGAAGGCTGGTCTTCAGTTTCCTGTCGGCAGAATTGCCAGGTTTCTCAAGGCTGGGAAGTACGCGGAACGTGTAGGTGCCGGAGCTCCGGTTTATCTTTCTGCTGTGCTAGAGTATCTTGCTGCCGAGGTGAGACCTCTATTTCCTGTGATTTTGTTGGAAAATAGGCCTTCTCTCTGCGTTTGATAGTGTTCGATTCGAGTTTGCGGTTGATTTTTCATTTTTTCGGAGTATTTGAGTGCTTACTTTCATCCTCTTTCTGTTTTGAGGATTTTTCCTTACGTTTCTTGTTCGCCGTAATGGATATAAGTTAATTGCATTCATGATAGGTTTGCCTTTTCAGTTTCTCGTTCGTTGTTTGTATTTCTGTAATTGAATTCGTTCAGTCGTGAATGTGATGGCGTCGGCCCGAATTATAAAATTGGACATCAACCCATTTATAAAACTTCCTTGCATGCTTATTTTTTAATTCAATCTTTCTCAATCGGACTGTCAATAATTTGATTATACTGTTCATGTTTAGGTAATTGAACTTGCCGGTAATGCTGCAAGAGATAACAAAAAGAATCGAATTGTTCCAAGGCATATTCAGCTTGCTGTAAGGAACGATGAGGAGCTAAGTAAGCTCTTAGGGGCTGTGACCATTGCTAATGGAGGAGTTCTACCAAACATTCATCAAACTCTCTTACCTAAGAAACTGGGCAAAGACAAAGCTGAAATTGGGTCTGTATCGCAGGAATTCTAGGATCCCACTTGTAATCTCTCTTCCAAAGCTGGCTCCACCTTTTCTGAAAATTATAATGGCATAATTTGAGAAGACGAAGTTCTGTAGTCCTTTACATCTTCAATCTTCATGTGTTCTTGTTAAGAGTCATTTTTGTTTGCTCACGGATTTTGTGGCTGGTTTGCTGCCATGGATTGATTCCAATGCAATTTTTTCTGCTTGGTGAAGCATGTAGTAAAAGGAGTCTTTCCATTGCTATTTATCAAAGTAAAGAACAACAGTTTATATACACTCTTTACGTCATGAGTAACGTTGAATTGAATTTTACCTAATTTATTGTTACAAGTCGACGCGAGGGTTCAACTCATATCATTTAAGTTGTACAATCTTACATCGTTTGGAATAGTAGAAAATACATAATTTATAAGCAAGATTATTCTTCTTATTAGTACAATATGTTTTGAGATAATTTTAAGAATAAATTTGTGCGGGTTTCGACTTGGAGCAGACAATATCATACTAGGAGCATAAAAACGTTACATTTATTAACAAAGTTGACTATTTTTTTTGTTTTGATTGGCAATGGTGACATGTCACATATCAAGAATTGTGACAATTAGCATTTACATTTACATTTTATATTTAATTATTACTATATATTAATTTTATGTTATGTTCGCCATAGCTCTTCAGTTTTGAATAGTCAGAATATTGGCCCAAATCTGAATTCAAGGATCAATTTCCCGAACGAGGTCAAACTTAACAAGCAACAGCGATCAACTTCCGACCTCGTCGATCATCACTTCCCATATCTTCCGCTTTAATCATTCTCTCCTTTCTTCCTCATCAATGGCCGTTCAATGGATTCTGCTCTGCCACGGCCTCCTCACCCTTCTTGTTCTCGTTTCCTTTCTCTGTGGTCAATGGCCCATCTTTCAGGGCACTCCTATTCAACGTATTCACAACTTCATCACCTACGGTGCTTACGACTACTTCTTGTACCTCTCTCTCTCTCACTTCGCTTCACTTCCCGCTGATTAGTCTCCATCTTTTGATTTCTTTTTTGATTTGTTGCTCTTTAATTGTAGGTTCTTGTTTGTTTTCTCCTGATGCAGACGATTCACTGGGTTTGTGTTTGGGTCCAAAGGAACGAATGCGGTCCTCTCGGTTGAATATTTTTGTTGCGATAGACCTAATCCCATTTTACAGGTTTGGGGATTTTCCTTTACTGATAATTGGTCGAGTTTTGTTGTGCATGATTAGTAGGGGAAGAATTAATTTTCATTTCGTTACTGCTAGTATTGGCTTAGGCTAATAGGTTTTGGAAAACAGTGGTGTTTTCTATCGTGTTCTTATTCTGTTTTCAAATGTTTTTTTAATTATCATTCTTGCTTAGAATTGTGCATAATATAATCATTTCGTTTGTTTGCATTTCACTGTTGATGCTGCTATTGATGAGTGCCCAGCTCTGGTGTAACTATGACTAAAATGGACTTTATACCATGAAAGTCAGATGGAGATAATGGCGTTGGATCAGAAGGACCTCCAATTATGACACTGAACTCTAACATAAAAAATACACCAGAAGACAGCCTAAATACTTTACTTTATCCCAAAAGTTAACTCAATCCAGTTCTTTTTCAATGAAATTACAAGTACTTTAGAAGACTTTAATTTATCGTACATAATTTGGTAACATACTACAATTTTATTGTGTCTAACATCTCAAAAAATTGATAGAACGGGAGCTAAAGTTAGGGATATTAAGAGATTGACAATGCGATGGTCTTCAGGTAGTAATGAAAAGAATCTATTGTTTGAAGACAACTACGAGTTGGAAATCCACTTATATTGTTACTTGATGATCAGTGAGTGGCTAGAGTGGTACACTTTTTTTTCCTACTCAATGATTCACAAAAACTCTTATAACATTGACGTTGTTTCTTTTATTATTCCACTTCCTGTAAATAAATGTCCTTTAATATGACAAGACAATGTTTTCCATTGACCTTGTTTTGATGCAGATCATATACCTTTCAATAGTTGGAGTGACCTACTATTTCATTGCAACATCTTGCTTCATTTATATTCCTGGATATTACTTGAGTGAAATTCACTGGTAAGTTGTTAGGTGTTTATCTCCTTTTTTCATATAGTGAACGCAACTACCCTGATGTAGTAAGCACCTTCTTGTGTAAAAAAAAAAGGGATCTGAGTACAGAATAAAGGTTGCTGAAAAGATATTTTCTTATCGTCCTTTATCATCAATTCCATTTTATTGTCTTGCAGGTATACAAGCATATTAGCTGGAGTTGTTGGTGTTATCCTCTTTCTGTTGACTAGCTTCTCTGATCCAGGAATAGTGAAGGATGACAATGTTTTACATTATCTATCTGCTTATCCTTACGATGATATCATCTACTCAGAAAAAGAATGTTCAACTTGCAAAATTCCGAAGTAAATATTTTCAAACTTCCATTACCCAATTTTTTTAGATGCTTGTGCATCTGTTTATGACATTATTTTTGCTTTTAATTGGTCCAGACCTGCCAGGTCCAAGCACTGCAGCATATGTAACTGCTGTGTTGCTCGTTTTGATCATCACTGTGGATGGATGGTACGAGACATGTCAGATTTTGAGTTTATTTAATTGTTACTATTTCCCTTAGAAAACTGTTTACTTTGATAGGTGCTCTAATAATGATTTTTGTCCCTGCAGAATAATTGTATAGGAGAGAGAAACACCCGTTACTTTCTGGCCTTCCTTTTCTGGTGAGTGCACATTGAGATGACAACATTTGATTTCATTAGAATGCACTTTTGTGTTCTTAACTCTCTCGGAGTTGTGTTGACTTAACAGACTGATTATAGAGGGTGATTTATGTTTAACTTCATTTTTGATATTCGTAAGCTCCTAAACATGTGTTTTTTACAATGAGCAGCTTTGGCTATCATTGTTTACAGTTGAGCTAAACAGTTAATAAAAGAACAAAACATTTTGGTTTTGCTATGTGTTTTTTTTCTAAAATTTTTATTTACTACTGCCTTAAATTTTTTTAGCAGCACAGTTCCCAAGTTTTTACTCTCTCTCCTTGTATATTTTTATGTTCTGCATCTGGTTGGAATCGGAGATTTTGGTGCTTATTTTACCAATTTTTAAGGTGATTTAAATATTAAGCAAAACCGATAAATAAATGTTTTGAATTTCATGCAATACACTGTCTGGTTGTATTAAACATTCCTTTCTTCTTTTTTTTTTTTTGTTTTTTCAAGGCATTTGATTCTCTGTATATATGGAGCCATTGCAATTGGATTAGTTCTTGCTGGGAGAGTAAAAGAGTCGGGAGTCCTTTATGTGTTAACTGGTAAGGTAGATTTTTCCATCTCACGTCTACTACTTCTTGGTTTAGTCTCACGCACTTATTAACATATTTTTCTGTTTTTCAATGCAGTCTATTATGGCATAGATAATTCATTTTCCAGTTTAGCTCCACATGTTACACAGGTGAGTATATTGTTTTTGATTAAATCATCTTTAATATGCATCACAGTGTATTTTAGTCGGTCAAAGAAGAGGCATCTTGTGCTTATTGGATTTACGTTCCTTTTGTGAGTAAAAAAGAAAAAAAAAATCGTCTTTTCAATGCCTTAATAGTGTTCTTTATTTTTTTGCGTGTGTATTTATTATTTTATAAGAAGTGAATTGGTTTTGATGAAGCATTAAATGGAAGATATTCTGATGCATAATGAATGAAATAACTAAAACATCAAATAGTTGGTATCTCTTTCCAATTAGAAATGTTAAGAGGAAATTGGTTCTTACTGAAATGTTTTGAAAAATAAGCCTACTGGTGTAGTAGAATATAATTTTTTGTTTAGAAAAACCATGCAATTATGATATTCTTCTCTTGAAAGGATGGGCCAGAGTACCTAGATAATATGGAACACCTTTTGTCATGATTATACGTAAAAGATGTTTAGTAAAAGATGTTTATTTGTTCGTAACAGTGGTTGTTGGGCTCCTATAACACTCAGATACTACTGATGATGTTTCTTACCATAGTTTGCCTACTGTTGGCTGGTTTCTTTGGATACCATGCCAACCTCTGTCTGACAAACATCACAACTAATGAGGTCTGTTTCTTTTTCCCTCTTGTTACTCTCTCCTCCTATCAAATTTGTTGCACTTTGCTAACATTGACATAATTTTAAAAATGAATGGAAAGAAGATATCCACTCATCATCTCATGTAGCTATGATAATATATTCTGGTATAGGATAGCTTTCCTTGTAGGTAGATGAGCTCATACTTTTTGTTTTTGGGTATTTTAAGATTATATCTTTTCCTTGAGCTATTAGATAACTGGTATCGATTTCTTGGGAAAAGTTTATACTATAAACTTTGGGAGATGTTTTTTCACAGTTATTACAACTTTTTAACTATTTGCCTTGGATAAGGTTTCATTTTGCAAGGTGGACTTGTTTGATGATAGTTTAGTCTTTCTAATATCCATCAGTGGTCTTAGTTATATATATGATATCCAGAATTTGATTTTTAATTAGGAGACTTGTTTTGATAATTTGAATAAAGGTATGATAGATGAGATTTGTATAGGTGGAAATCATTAGAAATGGATGAAGATGAGAAATTTTACAGTTGGTGGAAGAGGATTGAGCCTTTCTAATACTTGGAATACTTGTGTTCGTGTTGCATTGAATAAAGTTGCATTCGTTTCTATGCAATTTGGGACGTTACCAAAACAACAAAAAATTGAAAAACATTTTTTAAATGAATATACCGCTTTTCAGAATTATTTTGTGAGAAAACTTCTGTATACAAGTTTGAATACGTTGTTTTGAATTGTTTCTTGTTTTTCTTATTTAAAACAAGCATACATACAAACATGTTCCGGTCGTGAATTTCCATTTCATTGCATATTTTGTTTCTTGTTAATATACACACAAATAAATATGTAAAAAACAGCTTCTTACTGTTTTTTTGGGTTCTAGACTTTCAAGTGGGACCAGTACATAAGTTGGCAGAAAAAGGTAATTCAAGCAAGGGCAAGTGCCACAGCCCTTAGAGAAGGCATCAGCGGATTGAGTGGCGAACCAAAGCCTCGAGAGAGCAAATGGCGATCTATTTTTCGAAGATCATCAGAAAGAGACGTCGAGACTGTTAAGGACAACAAATACAATAAAGGGTTCCTTCAAAACATCAGGGAAATCATCGTCCCTCTTTCGACAAGGCGATCATTCCGGAGTATCAAAAGGAAGAGTGGCTGAGCTTGCATTTTTTATTTACTCTTGGTGAGTATTTGTGTACTTTCTCAGGAAAATAGGAAAAGAAAAACATGTCAGGATATGATCTTTGTGTAACATTAAGCAAATTAATTTCAATTATTTATAATAGATGTCATTTCAAATAAAATCCATGTGCTAGCTCTTTTTGTTATTTTGAGAAATTATGAAGAGTAATTGCTGTTTCTTTTCATTATTTCTAGAAAAATACAACAATTTCAGACGTGTTTTTATAAGGTTATGATCTGAGAAAAGATGATTAAGTACACATGTTAAGATTCATATGGTTGTGTTTAAAAGTGTACAAGGATGAATTATCATTAATTTATGTAGTGCAAGGAGATAATACGAATGAAAGTGCTCATTTTTTATATGAATCAAATAATACTCTAGATTCTAGAAGAGAGTGATCCTGTACATGTACATATTCATCAAATCCATAAGATTATAGACACTTGCAAATTCTTGACAGTAAGCTACTACGAATGAGTGGCGAACCAAAGCCTCGAGAGAGCAAATGGCGATCTATTTTTCGAAGATCATCAGAAAGAGACGTCGAGACTGTTAAGGACAACAAATACAATAAAGGGTTCCTTCAAAACATCAGGGAAATTATCGTCCCCCTTTCGACAAGGCGATCATTCCGGAATATCAAAAGGAAGAGTGGCTGAGCTTGCATTTTTTATTTACTCTTGGTGAGTATTTCTGGAATTTCTCAGGAAAATAGGAAAAGAAAAACATGTCAGGATATGATCTTTGTGTAACATTAAGCAAATTAATTTCAATTATTTATAATAGATGTCATTTCAAATAAAATCCATGTGCTCGCTCGTTTTGTTATTTTGAGAAATTATGAAGAGTAATTGCTGTTTCTTTTCATTATTTCTAGAAAAATACAACAATTTCAGACGTGTTTTTATAAGGTTATGATCTGAGAAAAGATGATTAAGTACACATGTTAAGATTCATATGGTTGTGTTTAAAAGTTAAATAATGTCCTGCATTAAAGTAGTAAATTAGATAAATAAATATACATGAACTAAAATATGCAGTGAGGAATTAATTTAAAATGACTTGTAAATTTAAAGGTTAAGTAAAAAAAAAAAAAAAAAAAAAAGGGATATATTTGACATATTCAAATAGAAGATTTGATGAAGAAGTCAACATATAAATTGAGAGAAAATGTGAGGTGTAGAGATCAATCAATACAAATATTAGCAGAGTTTTCATCCCAAAACCTTTAACTAAGAACATGGTTTCTCCATCCCGACATCATATATCTCGACTCCCGAATAGGTGAAAGAGGTAGTAAAATGCTGCAACTCGTAGAATCCCATTGTAAAACAAGCTGCACCCTTGATGATTGTCCCATAAAAGATCACATCAGCAGAGAAAACAAAGTGTGGAAAAGAGAGGGCTTTCAATTCAATTACACGTTGGACATTTTATAGACCATCTTAAGAGAATCTCATGGAAGCAGTTAAATAGGAACTGTTGAAGGAAAATTTCAGAAAACAATAAGCAATGCAATTTCCTTCAACATTCTTATCAAATTTAATTTCTAATCTCTTTCAGACCTTTCTTGTTGTTCATCATATTGTTTGCAATTGTTGATCAACCCCTGTCACTTCAGACCTCAACCAGTTGATATAAATGGGATCATCAACTAAAACTAGTATCTCATTGAGACCTGCAAAGGAAACTACATTCATTGCTTTCACCCAACAAACTAACTAAAAGCTTGAATGCCAATTACTCTATTATCTTGCGGGACAAATTGAAATACTATGCCAAAGTACAATATTTTAAAGCAAAGTAGGACAATTTGAGAGTTTTTTTTAAGAAGATGCATAAATTGAAGTTGGTAATATTGCTAGAGTTTTTTTTTACAGGGGATATCCATACAAATAGAGTTATTATACTAGTAACTAAGGGCAGAAATTGTAACACCCGGCATTTTTGCCACGTAACCGTCTCCCCGAATTGTATTTTAAATAATATAATACAATGTATGTTTTGGTTGAAATGGTGGAATGTTAAGGGAGAACCAAACTAATTTCCAACTAACCAAAACAATCAATTAGGTTAAAAGATAATGGAAGGGTAAATGTGGAAGTAATTAAGGTAGGTGGAAGCAAACCAATGGATGAGTGCCAAGTGGCAACTTGTTGAAGAAGATATGTCTTCTCTTCCTCCTACGTGAAGCTCACTTCTACCTCCCCTTTCTGTTTTCTCTCTTCCAGGCGATTGAAACAAAACTTCCACACTTTGTTTCTCCAGCATTTCTCCGTTTTCTTCAGCAAAGGTCCGAGCTTTCCAGAGACGTTCGAGCATACTACTTGGCTGCACACAGGTAAGTTCATGCATTTACGTTGGCCCATAAGGCCCTACAACTTGGAGGTACTAGGTATGGTATGGGTAGATAGGTTTTAGGTTATGTTTTAAGTTAAATATGTCTCCATCATATCCTGTCTTCCTGTTGTATCATTCTGCCATCTGTGAATGTTAAGTTTAAGCATCGCACTTATTCATGCATACACGTTTTCCTGTAAAATCATGCAAATGTTTTCAGCACTGGTTTTGAAGTAAGTAAGATAAAATCCTGTAAAGAAAATGTATGGTTAAGTGTGGACGAGGACTGGCATCCTGTCAAGTACTCCTGTTATGTCCTGAAAGTGGCATGTACATCCTGTTGCGCCAGCTCCTTCTCCCACTTATACCTTCCTGTCCAGTGAAATGTAATGTAATGTTCATGTATTTGAAAAGATTCATGCATAGCACGTTCATCACTCTGCATTGTATGTTCTTACTGAGCTCTAGGCTCATAGTTGAACTCCTGTTGTAGGTATGGATTTTCCAGATGAGGAGCTTGATCCTCAAGCTGACGAGTTGATGTAGTTGGGGGAGGAGCTCACGGGATGGTTGCTGCAGTCAGACAAATCCTGTCCCGAGGTTTAAGTATTCAAAGTAAAGTCTATGACTGTAAACCCTACTGGAATTCTGTGTTTGGTTTTTTTTTTTTAAACTATGTTAGGATTCTGTATTTTTGGTTGTTGAAAACTCTGTTGGGATTCTGTTGGAAATTTGGATAATGTATAGATTTTTGATGTTTAAGTTTTAAACCTCTGTATTTGACAATTGAATTATGTTTCGAAGTATTCTGAAATTTGTTTGGAATATTTTCTATTAGTCTGTGCATGGATGGTTTCTGGTTTTAGAGCTATCCATGCAGTTTGTTTTTCTCGAATCTTTGTCATGTTGTCTGTCATGTTGTCAAATATGTTGTTTTAAAACTGTGTTTTGAAATCGGGTTCTTAATAAATTTTGAAGTTTTATGCCTTCCGTTGTTATGTCTTCTGTTGATATGTCATCCAGTTAAATGTTGTCAATTCAGTCATCCGCCCAGTCAAAGTCAATTTAGTCATCCGCCCCAGTCAATTCAGTCATCCGCCCAGTCAAAGTCAATTTAGTCATCCGCCCCAGTCAATTCAGTCATCCGCCCAGTTTAAAACCCCGTCTTCCGGTTGACGTCACCGAAGTCTTCCGCTCAGTGTAAATATGTCTTCCGGCTGACGTCATCCCAGTTTTCCGCCAGTATAATGCTTATATCTTCCGGTTGACGTCATCCATCTTCCGGCTGACGTCATCTCCTCATCCGATCTCAGTTACCGTCTGTGTCTTCTTCATTATCCATTTTTCACATCCAGCTTAAATGTGTTTTCCAGTTTCACTTCCAGAGAAGGTTTATACTCTCTGTTAAGGTTTTAAAAGTATAAAGTTTAAAAAAAATATGTGCCCGTTTTCTGCAAATGTCCCGGAGTGACGGCTCGGTTCTCGGATTCCGATCGGGTTCGGTTTCGGGTTGTCACAGAAATAAGCCCTAATCAATGGCGGCTATTACTACAAGGCGTCTTAGCTAAAGAAAATGCTTGGTGCTAAGTTGTGTAGAAAAGAACAAAATGTGCAGGTACTAATTATGTGTACGAGGATACAACTTTCCCTAACACTAGAATATATAAATGAGTACCATTTTCTAAGGAAACGAAGAAGAGGCCGCCGCACACCAGAGGGAGCCGGGAAATGAGACAGAAAAACCCAGCAAATGAGAGTTCGATGTTTTATACCAAGAAGCTGCATTTGTGTACTTGTCTAGATATATTGTCATGGCTTCCCATGTCATTAGAATAGAGTTATATAACTCAATTGTATTTTCTTTTCTTTCTATGTTAAGCCTATTCGCCACTATGACGTATATAATGTTGTCATAGTGTAGAGCATCCACATTGCTCTTTTAAGAAGTAGAGGCATATAATAGCACATTGACTTCCCAACCAACTTATGTAGTTGGTGTCAATTAATGTAAAGCTCACTCTGGCTACAAACTCTCTTTGTTTGGCTCATGACAGTCATTTTGATTAATTTCATTCTCATTTTTGTCGCATGTTAGACACAAAGCACGCTCTAACGTTGTGGGCAACTCGTTGCCACGCATCAAAGTCTTACTCATTGCTTTCAGGAGGCAACGAGTGTCACACGGTCTTATTCTAGTCCTTAAAAAATAGGACCGTGACACTCGATACTGCTATAGCACCATGAAATACTTTATCTATTATTACTTTTTTTGTTAAATTTTGTTCATTGACTAACCATCTTGAGCAAACTATTATAATTCTAATATGCTAGAAAATTCATTAGAGTTTAGACACATGATGAATAGTGTTGAGTTTATCTATTTAGTCAATTTTCAAGTTAAACAAGAATGTATACTTGTCTTGTGTAACCCAAATAGAACCTCAACATAAATGATTCCTCAAATAAAATAAGAAGTTAATACATAAGTAGTTGGGAAGAATCTGGGGAAAAATCAAGTTCTAGCTAAATGGTTCCCAATGTTGCAACATATGTAAGTTAGATTGCAATCAAGGAAAAATCAAATTTCATTCATTTCACAATCGATTGATCTTTAATTCAGGCTTTTGCGCGCATATTTATTAGTTATATTATTTCAAAATTAATTTAGTAGAATTAATGTTGTTATTTTCGTATATATAAGTTTTACAAAGAATTATAGAGATACCTTTTTGTTTGGGATATTAATAATTAACTTTCACTTTATTACTTGATAGCAACACGAACTCTTGTGGAGTTATATTTGTTAAAAAAAAACGCAAGAAATAAGGTAAACAAATTTTAACCATAAAATCTTAGATGCAAAATTTCTTTTACCTAATTCAATTTTGTTAATCCCTCCATCTTAATCTATATAACTCACTCATTAATCAAATAAATGAATATTGAGGAGAAAGACCAATTAATCCCATGTTCTCCATCTTTCATCATCCCAAACATGTCAATATTAGTACTTAATGTAACTCATTCATATTTCCTAGATTCCTCACTCTCTTGTTGTTTTGTTGGTGCAGTCTACCTCTATTATAGATGTTTGACCCTCTCATCCCACACAAGTTCTTGATAGCTTAATATGTATTAAAGTTTAATTGTTCTAATAATTAATATAATTAGTTGAAGTTAATGAAAAATGTAATGTTATTAAATTTTGTTTTATATGCTTTCAATTATATTGTAAATACCCTTATAAATGAGTAGTTGGAGTTTTAATGTGTTTACTTGAGCCAATGTAGAAATGATTTAGATTCATTTAAAACTCAATCGAAAATACTCAGAAAATTCTAAGTATCAGACTGTGCAGATGCCTTGAGATGTAATGCAGAAGCCCAATCCTGAGACATGGGCAAAATGGAAGATTTCGCAAACGCCTAACCTCGAGAGCTGTTTTGCGTGCAGACACCCGCAACGAAAACCCGATAGAATACATAAACCCGACCCAAAGCGTCAAACTATTTGACAATAGAAGTGCGGATGCCCGAACATCAGATGTGGACACCCACAGGGGATGCCTAGAGTGAGCTACAAAAGCCTGGTCATCATGACTTGCGAACGCCGACCGACACGATTGCTCCCAACTTTAATCGTTGAAGCTCATCGCCATATTGACGTCTCCAACAAACATATCGTGGACGCTTGGTGACAACATGAGGGCGCTCGCAACTCAAGAAATTCGAAAAAGACTATAAATAGAAGTTCACTATGTGCTACTCATCTAGAGCCTCTCATGCTGAAGTGCTGCAAAATTTTTGTAAGACCTTATAATCTATTTCGAGTGAATCTCTAGCTCTCTTATACCCTAACTTGAGAATTCATATTTATGAGTTAAATTTTGCGTTAAAAACCTCTACGCTTTTTATTTGTGGAACGATTTAAAGATGACATCCAAGAAAAGTCAATATAATGTTTGATTGACACCCAGAAGTTTAATCGATCATAACCGAAAGGGTTATAGAGGAAAAAATCTTCAGAGAGAAATCTTGTAACGCAGACGGACAAGATTGGATGAACCGCATTAATAAATCATTTGCATTCTCTTTTAATACTTAGTAATTGTTATGGTGATTATTTGAGTATTAGACTTAGCAATTCTAATTAAAAGATAAAATCGACTAATTCAAGATAATTAACAATTAAAACCACAATCACAAAAAAGTTTAAAAAAATTAATTCATCATCTCTCTTAGGTTATTATCGATCCTACAATTTCTTCTTATTAAGATCAAGATTTAATGAGAATTTAGTTCTTTTCACACATAAGCATCGTGGATATGTTGTCTTTTGTGTTATATAGACTTGTATATATAACTATTGTGACAAATCCAAAATCTTTTCAAACTGAGCCCAGCATTAGTGCCCATGACCATGGTACTAATGGAATCACACTCCAAATTTTTGTCAATCCTTCTTGTAACAATCTCATATAAGAGGCTCGAGGGATCAAAAGCAATGCTCCTTAATTTCACCAGTCTCAAACTATGGTTCAGAATTTGCTTAAACATTGCACTGTTATGACTAAAAAATTATTATATACTAAAATTTAAATATAAGCTACCATTTCTCGATCACACAATCCATAAATCAAGAACATAAGAAACTTCATGCAGAGATCTTGTAGTAAAATTCTAACTATTAATGGTTTTAATTAATACAATCTTACTTAAAAACTTATGAATACAATGAATATAACTAAGGTTTACCAATTTCACTACTGATTAGTTCTATCAAAGTTTCCTACGAATATTTCTAGCATTATTCACACCCAGAGCATTTCCTATCACAAGCATGGGATCTGAAGCTACCAACTCAAGAATCACTAAACCAAATAGCCTGCTCACAAGGCTAAACCTGCTAATATATTGCTTTTTCTGTCACACAACAGAGGATAAGACAGTGCCATA
Source organism: Begonia masoniana (assembly GCA_022432975.1). NCBI lineage: Eukaryota > Viridiplantae > Streptophyta > Magnoliopsida > Cucurbitales > Begoniaceae > Begonia > Begonia masoniana. The sequence continues at coordinate 42,298,351 of CM039515.1, forward strand.
ATACGTATTCTAAGTTCAGCACGAAGCTTATAGAACATATAAAAGTTCATATATCTTACTTGAGCTAATATTCATCTAGAAAGCATAAATAACAAAGAAAAGGGCAAGCGTTAAAGTACCAGATGAGCTTAGCGAAAGGAGAATGATGGTCCAGCAAAGGAGTATCGAGATGAAACTGGCATAGCAGAGGTCTCTCGTTTGGTCTGTTGGGAATCCAGCGTCTGACTGTAGCGTGAAAGTGCGTCAGACGCATATGTTGAGTACAATCTGTTCACTTGATCAATGTCTCTCCTTCTATTATTATCTATCACGTGACTTCTTTGTTCACGAGAATAAGAAGACAAGGCATCCTCCCTTCTTGGAAGAGGCAGAAAGGGATCCAGTGAAGGCATAGGCTGTTGGTGAACAATAATCAGATCATTTGGGTGAGATGTTACTCCACGAGAAAGAGACGACGAGGGCAGGTCAGTTTGGATGCTGTAAGCTAAATGCTGTTTCTCGTCCAAGTAAATAGGATCAATTTGGTGATATTCACGATTTCTTGGTAGGTGTTCTCTATCATAGTCTCTAGGTAAAGCTTGGAGACCATAGGCTCGGTACTCTTTTTCGCTTAAGAACATGTCACGGGGAATGTCCTCACTCCGTATAGCCGACGGCTTCTGATGTGCAATTTCTCGATCTCTTTCTTGAGCTAGCAAATGGTAACTTCTAGAGTCACCATTAGCAAAAGAATCTTCATATCTCAAGTCTTTATCCCTCCCGTAAACTTTTCTATCCGGAAGTCTTGGTGGGGAATGGATTAGCGTTTTATTTGGATGGCTTGAATGGTGATCAGCTGATCGGTAAAGCTCAGTGAGCTTCCTCACCTAAAATGAAAGTAAATTAGCGAAAAACTAAAGAAACTTTAAAACAGAAGAATAAGAGATCCTACCTGCTTAACAGTTAGTTCGGTTTTGAACTTATTTTTTTCAAAATAGTTTTCTGGGATTGCCTTCTTAAAAACTATCTCAGGAAGTGGAAAACAATCCTTGTGAACTTCGAACCGAACCTGAAATAAAAAATGAAAGCCGGAATAAGGTTTAGTAGACAAGAGCAATGATTTTTTTTTAAAGAATCCAGCAAGGCAGCAGTTGAAACAAGTAACCTGAACAGGGAAGGCTCCACCAAAAGCTTTCGGCTCAAGCTTCATGCCACCAGAAGAGGATGCTTGATAAATTCCATACAAAAGCTTGAGATCAAAGTCATATAGAAAGAGCTTAAGACCAGGTTTGATAGCCAACACAATATCCCTTTTAGCATTTGATACGCCCATTAATTGATATTTAAAACAGTCTGGCTTTGTTTTTGCACTGCACATGAAGATAAAACCACCAAGCTTCTCTTTCCCACTTTTGTTGAGTTCACTATTTTCCTCATCGTCCACTTTTTCTTTCCTCTTTTCATTCCTCGCACTTGTGTCTGATGCACCAAAATTCTTTTTGTTCTTAACCTCTTTGCAGATCTTTTGTGATTCAGCCATCTTTTCTATGTCAGTAGGAGCCAGAATACTGTTCTTAATATGCTGCTCTTCTGTGTTCGTCGTCTTCTTATCATCTGTAGAGATTAACTTTGTGGCCACCTCCTCGTTGCTCCCACTTTTCAAGTTCCCTTTTGTTCGGGTCATCTTAATTCCCTTTCTCATTCCTTGTTTCCCTTGAACCTTAAAACAATCATTTGCCTTAATGGCACTCGAAGAGTTGATAGCTGAAGATTTCTTGATGATTTTACCATTGGCTTTTAATAAGCTATTTCTTTTAGACGACTCTGGGTTATTGCACGTTTCAGCATGACTCCCCAATTTCTTCTTGGTATCTTCTCTTTCAGTAGGGAACTTCACTTTGTCTTTGTTATCTTCTGGGTAAACTGTAGCCTCTACTTTTTCACCATTATCCTCATGTTTGGAGGGAGACTTACCATTTCCTTGATCTTCATCTTGTGCAACGTTCGCTTCCCCCTATGCTTTCAAGCATTTCTACAATAGGATTCTCTACTTCCTTCTTTGCATCTTGTTCCATAGCTTTAATGGCATTTGAACAGTTGGAAGCAGGAGATTTCTGTGTGACCTTACCCATACCCTTTACTAATCTTTTCCTTTTGAACGTAACTGTTTTATTGCATGTTTCAGTAGGGGTCCCTGATTTTTTCTTGGTATCTTCTCTTTTAGTAAGACACTTCACTTTCTCTCCGTTGTCTTCTTGGTTAGCAGCAGACTCTACTTTTTCATGATTATCCTCATATTTAGAGGGAGACTTTTTGTTTTTCTTATCTTCATCTTTCTCAAATTTCTCAGTGTTATTACTTTCAAGCCTTTTTACAAGATGATTCTCTATTTCCTTATTAGCATCTTGCTCCATAATGTTTCAAGGCCCTCAAAATATCAAGTCTATTCTGGCGGCCAAATTAAACGAGTGTACAAAAGGCTACCTTCCTTCTGATGGTTTTGCTAGTGCCTGCCTTCCACAGAAAAGTTCCAAAAGACAATCCTGCTAACATTGAAAAAACAAATAATTAGAACGAAAAAAGTTAGAAAATAATTTATAAAAAAAGAAATAGAGGAAAATAGTCATTTTTATGATTCATCAGTCCCTCCCTAGCATTTTCAATAGTTATTATGAATGAAAGAGATTTAATACATTCACATTCTAAACAACCTAGAAAACCAAATTCAAATAAAGAAATCCAATAAAGATCAGTCCCACGACAGAACAATCTACGAAGAACGATAACATAACCCCAAAATTCATACACGCCAAAAAAAAAATTGATGCAGCTTTAAAACTAGATTCAACATCTTCCTCCCCGATTCCTGACCTTAATAGACACAACTCCACAAAAATTTCAACTTTATTTGCTTTCCCCAACAGTTTTCCATCATCTAAGGAGAGCAAAAGCAACAAGAAAATTACGCTTTCGCAAGAGAGAAAGAGATATAGAAAGTCCACGAAGTTGGAGGATGAGCAGAGATGGATCTGAGAAGATGGATAAAAACGGTACTCTCCTGTTCGCTTTCCTCAACGTCTGGTCTCGAGGAGTTTACCCCTCTTTCCGAATCCAGGGCTCCCTTTAATATTTTTAATTTATTATTATTTAATAACATTTATAGCCTTTTTTTTATACTCGTAATTTTAATTTTTCATCAAATTTATGTAATATTTTAATTTTATTTTAAAGGGTAATTATCGATTTGAACCCTGTACTATACATGTTTTTTCAATTCGGCCCTTGTACTAAAAAAACCAGCAAACAGAACCCTGTACTTTGATTCTGTTATCAGTTTTGACCTTCTATCAACAATTTCATTAAACCCTCATTCAAAAAACTAACAAACGATCTTGGATTCAGTTGAAATTTTTACCACATGTTCACTACGTAATGAGAAGATAATCTGAAAATTTTGGTGATTTTTTAACACATATACGATTTATTGAAATTTTATTTTAGTATTTTATAAAAATATTATAATAAATCATACAAATTTTAGAAAATCACGAAACTTTTTCTATTATCTACCCATGATAGGTTGAACATGTAAAAAAGTTTTCAAATAAATCAAATATTGTTTGATATTTTTTTAAAAATTAATTTTTAAAGTAAAGTAGAAACTGAGATTAATTTAAAAAAATATCAAAAAATATTGAATTTATTTGAAATTTTTTCCAGATGTTCACCATATTATGGGTAGATAATAAAAAAATTTTCGTAATTTTTTAAAACTTGTATTATTTATTATAATATTTTTAATAAATACTAAACTAAAATTACAATAAATCGTAGATATGTTCAAAAATCACAAAAAGTTTTAGATTATCTTCTCATTAAGTAATGAACATGTGGTAAAAATTTCAATTGAATCTAAGATCGTTTGTTAGTTTTTTCAATGAGGGTTTAATGAAATTGTTAATAGAAGGTCAAAACTGATAACAGAATCAAAGTACAGGGTTCGGTTTGCCATTTTTTTAGTACAGGGGCCGAATTGAAAAAACGTGTATAGTACAGGGTTCAAATTGATAATTTTCCTATTTTAAATAATCAACTTATTATTGCTTTAGATTAAATTAAAGAAAAATATCTCAAGACAAAATTCCTTGTGACAATTCACCGTTAAGGTAATGACAGTTCAAAATTCTGTTAATTATGATAACACAATTTATACTAATGAATATGTACAATCTCACGTTACTTAAGAAATTGTGAAGTAAATATTTTATGAGTAGTTTTATTTTACTTATCTAGCACAACACGTTGTAAACTAATTTTAAAAATAAATTTGTGCGAATATCATGTTAAAACAGATGATATTGTCCTCGTAGGATTGAGGACTCCGCATCTTTAATTTTCATCATTTATCTATATCATTCAAAACACTTAATTACACTCAAATTTGGTTAAGCATTTTGGTCCAATTATTGCAATATAGTGTTTGTCAAGAGAGTAAATATAAAAAGTAGTGCCAAAAGGAGGAAAGAAAAATTACTAATTTTGTGTTCCAATATAACTGATATCTTTGCAAACAAAAATTAAATCATTTTAATATGGTAAGAGCAGAACTTTTATTTATTTTTAAAATATATTTATTTTCGAGAACGAGATTGTGCGAATCTCCTAGCTGGTGATCCGGTATGGATAAACTCACACCAAACTATCAATTTGGGATCTAATTCGAAATTTTCCTTGAGCGGTATCGGGAATGAATTGGAATGTAACAATATTGATTTATGCAGATACAAAATAAAAAGATTATCTATTGATTCAAATGTTGTACCTTCGGGATAGAGATAGAGAAAGAGAAAAATGATCTAATAACTTCGAAAGAATTGAACGAAGAACTGTCTGAGGTGAAATTCCCATGTATGGTTCTGTAGAGTGACAGTAAAGGTGACTTATTTGTCAACTTTTCCACTATTACAAAAAAAAAAAAACAAAACTTTATCTTACATAAAATTGCTAGAGCACGCTTAAATTCTGGATTTGAAATAACTACTTATGTACCACTTTCGCAATATTTTGTAAGAACGTTTTTAAATTTTATTTCTTGTCTGCCAAAGATAACCAGTTAAATAAATACAAAAGTAAATTCTTTAAGTTCCATTACAATTCAAAAGTTTAATTTCAAAATTCAAAAATTTCTCAAATCAAAGTCATAAAACCTAATCTAAGATTAATTCTTACAATCCCTAGAATTCAAATAACCAAATGAATTTAGCCTGAAAATCGTCCAAAACCAGAAGAGGTTTGGATTTATCAGATGCAAATCCGAGTGAATCTCAGATTTGAGGGAAATTTCACCTTTGAAAATCTAAGGTTTGGAAGCATATACTTCGGAAAATCCGAGTTGAACTCAGATTTTGGGGGAAACAACAATCAATGTTTTTAGTCTAAAAATCATCTAGATACAGAGGATGACCAGATTCAACAAAGAGCATTTCTGAAAATCCGAGCTGAACTCGAATTTCTCAGAGATGTTGGTTCATAACTCCTCCTATAAATAGTGAAACTCGATAATGGAGGAAATCACACCACAACTTTCTTCCTCTCGAGTTTAGAGACTCTTACCTCTATCTCCAACTACCATTCGGCCTCCAAACACCGCGAAACTCCTCCGACCAGAGAGATTCGGGCATCTCTCTAGCAAACTCTTTCTGACGCAACGAAATCCTTCTCGACTGAGCTTCACTTTGCGACAGCAAAAAGCTTCTTCCAATCGAGCAAACTCCCATTACCGACATAAGATTTCTCCCTCGCTGTCCTTAACTCTCTCGCTCTATAACTCTCTCTGCTTCACTCTTCCTTTCTCTCAACAGAACTCAAACAGGCGAAGGACGAATGTGATAACCCAGATGTGTACGTATGAGTACGATTGTGAGGTAAACCTTGGGTTGCGAGGTGGATCCCGGACTTGAGTATAGGCGAATCGCGGGTCGTAGAGAGGGGGTTATCACAATCCCACATCGCTTGGGGAAGTATATGAAAATGAATTATATGTAAGGAAACTCTTCCAAGATAGTAAGACGCGTTCTGGAGCACAATTGGCAACGGATCCCAAAAGAACTCCGAAGTTAAAAGTGCTTCGGCAAGAGTAGTACCAAGTTGGGTGACCGACTGAGAAGTCCTCACCAAACAAAGCCGTGAGGGGAGGATATTGGGCTACGACCTAATCCCCAGAGCGGACAATATCTTACTGGAAAAATGGGTCGTTACAACGAATCTAAGAGACTAGGTTCTTTTAAAGGACCAGACAGAACCGGTTCACTTAAGTCCAACCGAATCGGCTAGTCGAACCGAACCAGCACATCATAACAGAACTGAACTGGCCCAGCCGAACCAGATCTGGTCCAATTGAACCAGACTCAACCCATATTCTATCCTGAATCATACCGAACCAATCTAAAATTTTATCGGTAAGGAATTTATGCCTAAATCTTTTTTAAATGAATTTATTAAAGTAGAAAATTAATATCCAATATTTTATTTGGGCAGGAAAATTATGAAAGTCATCTGAACCAACCCAAATTTTGACCCGATCCGACCTAAAACCACACATAAGAAAATTCTGTCCAAATTCTTATGAAATTGAATTCACTTAAGTGAAAATTTGACACCAATATTTGTTTAAGCAAGATATTATTGGAATATTGGAAAATCCTGATAAGCCCTAACCGATCGGAATCCAAGTAAGTGAAAATACCACATTTTTAACGTTTTGGCTACGGCTCTACATCACAAAATCTATGTTATTTTTTTTATTATTGTTTATTATTTTATTACATGTTTCTGATATTTGAGCATGTATATTTAAGCATTGACATAGAATTGTATAAAGATAAAATTGGTAGGACATTTTGTATGTGTATGAATATGATGAAATTAACAAAAAATACGTTATAGCAAAAAATTGAACGACAATGAGATGGTGAGCTTGAACGCAAAAATATGTGATATTAAAAACCTGAACGACAATGAGATGGTGAGCTTGAACATGAGATGGTTACGCCTAAACGACAATAAGATGGCTATACTTGAACGAAAGTAAGATGACAAAGCCTGAACGATAATGAGATGGTTAAGTCTGATCGAAGGTTGAGAAATGAGTATCAATCAGTATGTAACTGTTAAATCATGATTTGGTAAAAGTAATGTTAATTTTTCACTTGCACATGTTTTCGCTTACTGAGTTATTCTCATAGTTTATAATTTTGTGATGTAGATGAGTTTTTGTCAAAGGAAGAAATGACGTTGCTTGAGAATCTCCCATAGGCAAATTAGCATACAGAAGAAGAAAATATTTTTGGTTCAAAGGAAGAAATTTAATTTAGTATGTTTTGGTTTTCGATGACAAGTAATATTTGTATTTCAGTTAAAACTCTTATGTTGGCTTTATTGTTAATAAAGTTTTATGAGTAGCTTAAATTCTACATTTAGTTCAATTTTGATCAAGTTATTTTATGTTTGAATTTTAGTTTAAAGACTTCCGCGTATTTAATATTTCAATTATTATTTAAAGATTTTCAATGTTATGAAATTAGAGTTTTTAACGCTTGAATTTAAACTTAAATCAATTTGAAAATTTTTTTTTTAGGATTTTCAAAATTAGGGAAATTAAATTGAGGATTTTAAAATTGAGCCATTACATTTTGGTATCAGAGAAACCAGGTTTATAAAACGATTCTGTAGACTTATTTGTATGCTCACGTGAACCTAGAAAATTGTCGATCCACAAATAAGTGATTAAAATTTATATTTTTATAAAAGTATGTTTGTTGATTTTGTAATATATTTCAAAGTAGTATACAAAGATAAATTTTTTTAAATTAAATTTTTTGTGATATAGAATTATGGCCGTAGAGAAATTAGAAATGAAAGAGATGCTGTACTCGATCGGATGATGGATATCATCGAGATGCAAGCTAGACAAATTGAACAGTTGTCGCAAATAGCTAATGCTGCACTCCAAGCGGCTACTGCAACGATCCAGGTTGTTAATAGCAGGCCCAGGTTCCTAATAGGCCTCGACTATCTGATATTGATTTTGACAGATTTCGAAAGTTGGATTCTCCAATTTTTAATGGCAACTTAGCAGATACGGCAGCAGCCGATAATTGGATCAGAACCATCGGTGAGATTGTTTAGCATGCCAAGATTTTCGAAGAAGAGAAGATAGATTGTGCATCCTCTATGTTCCGAATGGAGGCACGTTACTAGTGGGATTCTGTGAAGGTGATCCATCCAGTCACCACTATGACCTGGGAGAAGTTTCAAGAACTTTTCTATGAGAAGTATTTTACGGACTCTATGATGGATGTAAAGGCAGGCAGATGAATTTATGCTTTAAAGAAGATCGGGAGTGTAATTTATTATCTGCACAAGTTTGAGCAACTTTCCCGTTATGCCCCTCATATAGCTGGTAATGAGATCATGAAGGTGAAGCGATTCGTCCAAGGATTGAGAGCAGAGATATTCAAGGACATTCATCTTAGGACTCTTCGTTTGTGACGACCCAAACCCGGTCAGGGCCGTCACGGCCTAACCATAACTTACTCCTAACTTAAGCTTCTTGTAATCACGTAAAATTTTTCTTTATTCTCTCGTAAGTTTCGACTTTAAACCAATTAAATCAAGTCTCGGATTGTTGAAAAGCCTTAAAATCACTCAAATAATCAATAAATTAAATAAAAACAATTTAAAAGGCAAAAATAGTCAAAGTGCACAGCATAGGGAGGGGCGACAGTCGCCCCGCCTGCTGGCGATCGCGTGCCAGCCAAAGTAAAAAGAGGGGGATCGAGCGCCCAATGTGGGTGATCGTTCGACCCACATGATTGCCCAGCGATCGCCTAACGGCGATAGCTCGGCACCCGCTCTGGAAATTTTGATTTAGAGACGTTTGCCTAACCATCCAACCACCGAATCGATCGCAACCCCAGGGTCGAGCGCGGCAAGCACTCTGGACTTGAAATTCAGAGCAGCTGCCTCCCTTTCTCTTTTCCTCTATCACATACCCTTCAACCACTTCACAAATCTTCAACAACACCTCACCCACCATTTCACAACACATTTACTACGGAACACAATCTCCCAAACTCATAATCATTAAAGTTCGATGAGCTAAACAAAACCACACCTAAAAAGTATTTAAATTCCTATAAATAAACACGAGTGGATCGCTCTAAAAACCGAGCCAATCCCTACACGTCTAAATGCTTAAAATCATCAAATAAAACCCAATCAAATCCTCAAAACAACATAGAACATAAACATGAAATTTTCCTTAAAACATCACCAAGCCTACATTATCAAATCATTACAATAGCATCTTTAAACTACATTCCCCCATAAATTTTCTAAATAATAAACCTAACTATACACCCTAAAATCCATAATCTTTTTAACAAACAAAACTAACTCACATCTCTAGCCACAAAACCGTTCGGGGCGCCACCCTCGGACCATCAGCCAAACAAAAAACCACTCCGGTCGCCACGAAGCACCAATCCGTCGACCGCCTAGTCCTGTCATCAAGAGAAACTATCACCTTCACAACCTGTCAACTACCTCATAACATATACATAAGCTAATGCTTAGAAGGGGGATGACTATACTTTACTGTACATGAATGCCATGAATTTATAAAACTTATTCTTTTACTTGTTCTTATTCTTTTTCATAACATGAATCGTGTTGGGGAGGGAGGCAGTGCGTTTTGTACATTAGTCATTCGCCGTATTCATGGCCAATGGGCCAGTGATTCATGTCCCGCGTGTAACCCCATAATACTGTACCCGTATTTCCCAATTATATTATTATTATTTATTTTTTTCCTGACATTTTATAAAACTTTAAAACTTGACGTTAACCAGAATTGAAATCGAAGCCGAAAACGGGAATCGAAATCGAAGTTCGTTTGGTAAATCATTTAAAACATAACTAAAACAATTTAAATAAAACTTAAAACAATTTTTTAAACATTTAATAACATAAAAGCAGGGTGGCAGAATCGGAAAGAATCGCCACAAAGGGGGGCGGCGATCGATTCTGCAATCTGCAGAATCGATCGCAGCTGCAATATAGCAGCGACGATCTCTGTAGTTTGCAGAGATCGATCGCCGCCCTTTATATGTAGAGCAGCGATCCTTCATGCTTCAAAATACAAGATCGTTCTCTTCCCCTGCTTCAGTAACACGTAAATTCGCTTCTGAAATTCTGAATTCCAGAGAGCAATTTCTATACCTCACGCCTATTAATCAAACAGCAATCGTCAACAATAACAGACTTCAGCTCTCTGGAATCCGATTCCAGAGAGCAACCCTTTTCAATTCCCTTCCCAATTTCTCATCTTTAAAACTTAATCATATATACGTTAACTCGATTTCTCGACTTACAGCGGACTTACGAAGTCCAAACTGCGTGGATAGCTTTAAAAACGAAGCTATCCTTAACCAACTACAAACAACATTTCAACTTAATTTTAAACAACCAAACATTCCAGAATTCTAGAACGTTTAAAAGCTGGTTTCTAAACCAAAACATTTTATAACGGTTTCATCAAACAGTTTAAACCAACACGGTTTACATACAATTACCAAAACGTTATCTAATCCCTATCCAGATCAAAACAAACTAAATATGCTATTACAGTTATCGATCACACATCCCAAAATAACCCAGAGTCCATACATACATCCCCACGGGTCGGTATCGCGCTCGGAGACTAAGGCACTCCCACGGAGCAGCACCATCAGATTGCCCTACATCAGAGGAGGAATATCATCCTCACCTGGGTCAACGAACTAGAACGGTCACCTACACCATACAGACAATATGAGTATTGAAATCTCAGTAGCTACGTAAAATGCAGGATGAATTGCGTGCGTCTTTGCCATTCAGAAAAGAAATCATGCTCAGATTCAGATTCAGATACAGAATGTCAGATACAGCTTCATTACTCAAGACAGACAGAATTGTCCCGAACCTTACCCACTAGCGGGAGCGGGACCATCCAGCGGTAGGAATACCGTTCCACCTAGAGGATGGGGGGTTCACGCTGCAAAAGACACAGCCGTGCCTGAGCCCCATGCGAGCCCAGATACAGACAGATTAGTTGATCATTCAGATTTCGTTACAGATTTCATTTCAGATATACGTTCCTTTTCTTAAAAACACGTGCAGAAATTCCTTTTCATGACTTTCGAAAACCGTGATGCTATGAACAGTTCATATCAGCGGAAAGTAAACAAAAACAACATACATATAACCAGCAATACAACATAAAATAGCTACCAACCTAAACAACGTAAAAACAAGGAACCCTCAAGGATCCTTGATACGACGACGAGGTATGGTGTAGACCTTTCGGCAAGAAAGTCACGAGAACTTACCTGAGCGCGCTGGATTCTCAACTAGTGCAACGGGAGTAGTGTCGAGACAAAACACGATTTTGTCGTTAAACACCACTTAAACGATTAAATGTCCAAACTAATAAAGTCCTTAAATCTAAACAAATCGAAGCTTTTAACACACGGACCACGCTTGGATAAATCTGAAATCCCTTACGAGTTATTTCCGGGAAAACCCGAAAATTCTTAATAATTTATACTTTTTCACAAATTGGTTTATCTTCGTCCAATAACGTCCAATACGTGCGATACATGCTTAATCATGGCTAAACCTATTAATTACGAGCCCTAAATCGAGTTTTTCGTCGAAACCCTAATTGCACCCCTAACCCTTAAACGAACCGGAAAAAAACGCGAAATAAAAGCTTAGAGGCCGACGATACATACCGAGAGGGTAGCGAAGAGGAGAAAAAGACGAGGAACGGGGAGAAAGAGGAGAACGGAGGTCGGAAGTCGAAGGATCGTCGGGCTGGCACCCGCGATGGAGAGAATGATCTCTGTTCGTGAACGCCAGAGGAGAAAAGAGAGAAAGTGAGGGAGAGAAAGAATTTGTGATGTTTTATAAAATTGATTTTACAAATTACCGTTTCCCTTCTTGATTTTTATATGATGTCTCGTTGTTTCGTAACGTCCAAACGATTCGGATTTCGAAAACTCCATATCTTGCCAATGATTCCCATTCATTCCCAGGGCTTCTAGTAAGATGTCCGTTGCGATTGGAACCTCGTTTCCTATTTTTACGAGAACGTGTTTTACTGTACGAAAAAAAAAAAGTGTATTTACTCGGAATATAGCGTTTGATCTCTGAAAATTCCCGTAAATTCCTTAAAATCTATATTCGTTAGAACGTAATGACGCTTTCTTTTTGTAAAAAACGGACCTGAGTTTGAATAGATACAAAAAACGCCAAGAATAATAAAATAATAATATAATAAAAGGTCCGTACAAACCGAATTACACCTCGATGTTGGAGGTTTGTGTTCATGGCACCATACCCCCATCTGAAATAATCATTTCATCAGTTCATTTTCATGAATGTAAACATTTCGATTATGCGTTGAGGAAAACAGGATGCATGAGGCAATATACGTACAAACATATCATCAAGCAATTCACAACGTACATAGACACACACGAACTTAACGACATTCACAAACAAACTAAAACTAAAAAATCCAGCTAACCGACTCATTAAACCCCACCAACAGAAAATAATCATCAAAACAACCAAAGCCTAACGGTGACACGCTGGTAGGGCCTTAAGGCCGGAAACCTAACACCCACTTACGCTACCGTCCGTAGCAAGCCGTGCACCGTCCAAAAATCGTCTCCACAAAGCATTTCACAATAAGCATTAAAATCGATCCTAAATCACAATTCCAAACTTAAACTAAGCTCCTACTAAACTTTTTCATAAACTTCAATTTTCTCCATTCGCATTTCATCGAACATTTTGTGCTCACCATCAACCAAACTCCATTAATGGGTTTTTCCTTCACTTCCCAACCCAAAAGTACTCTAATTCCTCCACAAACCCTCCACCATAAATCTTTCATGCCTAACAAGCAAAACCATCTCAAAGGCTCCATACAACCACAAACCCATAACAGGATCGATCTACAACAAAGCCAAAAATCTCCCACTGTAAACACACCCCTAACCGAAAATCACGTTAAAACTAAACAAAACTTGCCTAAAGAGGGAGCTTACACCTAGAACGTCGATTGGAGTAGAAAACCGGACATAGAAAACGCCGTGAGGCGGAGGCCCGTTGATCATCGTTTAAGGAACGATGGGGTGAGAATAAGCGTCTAAGTGAGGGGAAATCTCACGATCTCGAAAACATATGGAAAAAGGGGGGGGGGGGGGTGTTTTTGTGTTTTAATGAATTACACCCAACATTACCCTTTTGCCCCTCCACCTATTTGTCTAACAAATCCTTTTTCGCCTATCAATTTGTTTCTCCGAATTCTCTTATTCCGCCAATATTCTAACTTATTTCTAGGGTTCTCAACGAAACTCGCCGTTCGCAAAACGGACCTAATTTACTATTTTTACGACTTAAAACACGATAAGCGAACCGAAACTCCGGCGTTATCTATCAATTTGTATTCTAAAAATTTACTTATTCTTCTAAAAATTCTCATAAATTCCTAGGGTTCTAATCAAACCTCTCCTCACAAAAGGGACCCATATTTCTTATTTAACAAAATACCTTTGAGCGGCGAACCCGAAAACTTGGGTGTTACATCGTTTGCATTCGAGTGGAGAAAATCATTGCGTAAAGATAAAGGTGAAAAGAAAATCGCAAATCCCAGAATTTCAGAAGTATGGACAGTCATGCAACTCAAATTGCCAGAATCAAATTTCCGCAACAACAATGGGCTGGATCTAAGAGACCCATTCATGGATCTGCTGAAGACCTTCTCATACGTTAAAAGGGAGCCAACGACGATGTCTAATATCCTATGGTTTCCTCATCAGAAGTCACTTCTAGAGAGTGTTGCGCTCCAACCCTGGCTTGTTTTAGTGTGGTCAACATGACATTTTAGTAAGCCTGTCCAAGAATGACATTGAGCAACCCAATATGACTGTAGCATTTTTGCCATGACCAAGATAAGCTTGTAACGCCCCGAATTATCTGAACCCGGGTCGCTACTCATTACTTGACCATGACTAAGAAATTTTCGGATAAATTTTAAAACTTCATTCGACAGTCAAAATTTGACATTTTCTATACATTCAAAACATTTGAAAACTTTGCAGCGGAAAATCATTTAAACAACTATGAAGTTAGACGAACTGTAGAATATACTGTTGGGGTGATTAACGGAAGTGTTGAAGTCATCTGCCGACGACAAGGTCAACGAAAGAAGCAGAAATAGAAAACCGAAGACTTCATCAGTGACAAAACGACAAAATACCTATTTCCTCTTCCGATGACGTCAGCCGAAGACATACTCACCCGACTTCCATTACACTTCTTCTGCCGATGACGTCAGCCGGAAGACAAATGCTTTACTCTTCCGATGACGTCAGCCGAAGACATACTCACCCGACTTCCATTACACTTCTTCTGCCGATGACGTCAGCCGAAGACAAATGCTTTACTCTTCCGATGACGTCAGCCGGAAGACATACTCACCCGACTTCCATTACACTTCTTCTGCCGATGACGTCAGCCGGAAGACAAATGCTTTACTCTTCCGATGACGTCAGCCGGAAGACATACTCACCCGACTTCCATTACACTTCTTCTGCCGATGACGTCAGCCGAAGACAAATGCTTTACTCTTCCGATGACGTCAGCCGGAAGACAAATGCTTTACTCTTCCGATGACGTCAGCCGGAAGACAAATGCTTTACTCTTCCGATGACGTCAGCCGGAAGACAAATGCTTTACTCTTCCGATGACGTCAGCCGGAAGACAAATGCTTTACTCTTCCGATGACGTCAGCCGGAAGACAAATGCTTTACTCTTCCGATGACGTCAGCCGAAGACATACTCACCCGACTTCCATTACACTTCTTCTGCCGATGACGTCAGCCGAAGACATACTCACCCGACTTCCATTACACTTCTTCTGCCGATGACGTCAGCCGAAGACATACTCACCCGACTTCCATTACACTTCTTCTGCCGATGACGTCAGCCGGAAGACAAATGCTTTACTCTTCCGATGACGTCAGCCGGAAGACAAATGCTTTACTCTTCCGATGACGTCAGCCGGAAGACAAATGCTTTACTCTTCCGATGACGTCAGCCGGAAGACAAATGCTTTACTCTTCCGATGACGTCAGCCGGAAGACAAATGCTTTACTCTTCCGATGACGTCAGCCGGAAGACAAATGCTTTACTCTTCCGATGACGTCAGCCGAAGACATACTCACCCGACTTCCATTACACTTCTTCTGCCGATGACGTCAGCCGGAAGACAAATGCTTTACTCTTCCGATGACGTCAGCCGGAAGACAAATGCTTTACTCTTCCGATGACGTCAGCCGAAGACATACTCACCCGACTTCCATTACACTTCTTCTGCCGATGACGTCAGCCGGAAGACAAATGCTTTACTCTTCCGATGACGTCAGCCGGAAGACAAATGCTTTACTCTTCCGATGACGTCAGCCGGAAGACAAATGCTTTACTCTTCCGATGACGTCAGCCGGAAGACAAATGCTTTACTCTTCCGATGACGTCAGCCGGAAGACATACTCACCCGACTTCCATTACACTTCTTCTGCCGATGACGTCAGCCGGAAGACATACTCACCCGACTTCCATTACACTTCTTCTGCCGATGACGTCAGCCGGAAGACATACTCACCCGACTTCCATTACACTTCTTCTGCCGATGACGTCAGCCGGAAGACAAATGCTTTACTCTTCCGATGACGTCAGCCGGAAGACAAATGCTTTACTCTTCCGATGACGTCAGCCGGAAGACAAATGCTTTACTCTTCCGATGACGTCAGCCGGAAGACAAATGCTTTACTCTTCCGATGACGTCAGCCGGAAGACATACTCACCCGACTTCCATTACACTTCTTCTGCCGATGACGTCAGCCGGAAGACAAATGCTTTACTCTTCCGATGACGTCAGCCGGAAGACATACTCACCCGACTTCCATTACACTTCTTCTGCCGATGACGTCAGCCGGAAGACATACTCACCCGACTTCCATTACACTTCTTCTGCCGATGACGTCAGCCGGAAGACATACTCACCCGACTTCCATTACACTTCTTCTGCCGATGACGTCAGCCGGAAGACATACTCACCCGACTTCCATTACACTTCTTCTGCCGATGACGTCAGCCGGAAGACAAATGCTTTACTCTTCCGATGACGTCAGCCGGAAGACAAATGCTTTACTCTTCCGATGACGTCAGCCGGAAGACAAATGCTTTACTCTTCCGATGACGTCAGCCGGAAGACAAATGCTTTACTCTTCCGATGACGTCAGCCGGAAGACAAATGCTTTACTCTTCCGATGACGTCAGCCGGAAGACAAATGCTTTACTCTTCCGATGACGTCAGCCGGAAGACAAATGCTTTACTCTTCCGATGACGTCAGCCGGAAGACAAATGCTTTACTCTTCCGATGACGTCAGCCGGAAGACAAATGCTTTACTCTTCCGATGACGTCAGCCGGAAGACAAATGCTTTACTCTTCCGATGACGTCAGCCGGAAGACATACTCACCCGACTTCCATTACACTTCTTCTGCCGATGACGTCAGCCGGAAGACAAATGCTTTACTCTTCCGATGACGTCAGCCGGAAGACAAATGCTTTACTCTTCCGATGACGTCAGCCGGAAGACAAATGCTTTACTCTTCCGATGACGTCAGCCGGAAGACAAATGCTTTACTCTTCCGATGACGTCAGCCGGAAGACATACTCACCCGACTTCCATTACACTTCTTCTGCCGATGACGTCAGCCGGAAGACAAATGCTTTACTCTTCCGATGACGTCAGCCGGAAGACAAATGCTTTACTCTTCCGATGACGTCAGCCGGAAGACATACTCACCCGACTTCCATTACACTTCTTCTGCCGATGACGTCAGCCGGAAGACATACTCACCCGACTTCCATTACACTTCTTCTGCCGATGACGTCAGCCGGAAGACATACTCACCCGACTTCCATTACACTTCTTCTGCCGATGACGTCAGCCGGAAGACATACTCACCCGACTTCCATTACACTTCTTCTGCCGATGACGTCAGCCGGAAGACAAATGCTTTACTCTTCCGATGACGTCAGCCGGAAGACAAATGCTTTACTCTTCCGATGACGTCAGCCGGAAGACAAATGCTTTACTCTTCCGATGACGTCAGCCGGAAGACAAATGCTTTACTCTTCCGATGACGTCAGCCGGAAGACAAATGCTTTACTCTTCCGATGACGTCAGCCGGAAGACAAATGCTTTACTCTTCCGATGACGTCAGCCGGAAGACAAATGCTTTACTCTTCCGATGACGTCAGCCGGAAGACAAATGCTTTACTCTTCCGATGACGTCAGCCGGAAGACATACTCACCCGACTTCCATTACACTTCTTCTGCCGATGACGTCAGCCGGAAGACATACTCACCCGACTTCCATTACACTTCTTCTGCCGATGACGTCAGCCGGAAGACAAATGCTTTACTCTTCCGATGACGTCAGCCGGAAGACAAATGCTTTACTCTTCCGATGACGTCAGCCGGAAGACAAATGCTTTACTCTTCCGATGACGTCAGCCGGAAGACAAATGCTTTACTCTTCCGATGACGTCAGCCGGAAGACAAATGCTTTACTCTTCCGATGACGTCAGCCGGAAGACATACTCACCCGACTTCCATTACACTTCTTCTGCCGATGACGTCAGCCGGAAGACAAATGCTTTACTCTTCCGATGACGTCAGCCGGAAGACATACTCACCCGACTTCCATTACACTTCTTCTGCCGATGACGTCAGCCGGAAGACAAATGCTTTACTCTTCCGATGACGTCAGCCGGAAGACAAATGCTTTACTCTTCCGATGACGTCAGCCGGAAGACATACTCACCCGACTTCCATTACACTTCTTCTGCCGATGACGTCAGCCGGAAGACAAATGCTTTACTCTTCCGATGACGTCAGCCGGAAGACATACTCACCCGACTTCCATTACACTTCTTCTGCCGATGACGTCAGCCGGAAGACAAATGCTTTACTCTTCCGATGACGTCAGCCGGAAGACAAATGCTTTACTCTTCCGATGACGTCAGCCGGAAGACAAATGCTTTACTCTTCCGATGACGTCAGCCGGAAGACAAATGCTTTACTCTTCCGATGACGTCAGCCGGAAGACAAATGCTTTACTCTTCCGATGACGTCAGCCGGAAGACAAATGCTTTACTCTTCCGATGACGTCAGCCGGAAGACATACTCACCCGACTTCCATTACACTTCTTCTGCCGATGACGTCAGCCGGAAGACAAATGCTTTACTCTTCCGATGACGTCAGCCGGAAGACAAATGCTTTACTCTTCCGATGACGTCAGCCGGAAGACATACTCACCCGACTTCCATTACACTTCTTCTGCCGATGACGTCAGCCGGAAGACAAATGCTTTACTCTTCCGATGACGTCAGCCGGAAGACAAATGCTTTACTCTTCCGATGACGTCAGCCGGAAGACAAATGCTTTACTCTTCCGATGACGTCAGCCGGAAGACATACTCACCCGACTTCCATTACACTTCTTCTGCCGATGACGTCAGCCGGAAGACAAATGCTTTACTCTTCCGATGACGTCAGCCGGAAGACATACTCACCCGACTTCCATTACACTTCTTCTGCCGATGACGTCAGCCGGAAGACAAATGCTTTACTTACCTGGATTCCTTGCAAATGCTCGGTTAAGAGCTACTTCGGGGGTTTGTTCACCTATATTCATAAACAGAACGTTAAACCTCAATCTAAGCTATTCAGAAATCTAAGGAGTGGGTTGGGCATTTCTATTTATCTAACATTCCCGATTCTGCTCTAATCCTCAAGCAGAATCTCTCACTCGTAACATTAACAAATGCATACTTGGGATCCTTAAGCTACCTAGGTACTAAAATCAGCAATTAATCGAATCAAAACTCACCTGGGTTGGAGGAATCGGTGAGGAAATCGCCTAGAGAGCTCTGCTGGGTTGAGCTGAAAACCGAGAGTGAAATGAGTATGACGGCTATACCTCATTTACTCTTTCCTTAAATACGTTATCCATTGCAAAATTGACAATTACCCTTATGCCCTCACTTAGTTACTCATTAACCTAATTGATTTTACCCCTAATTTCATTCTATAAAATTCACACTTAGAAGATTAATAGATTATTTTAATTCTAATAAACCGGGTGTTACAATCTACCCTCCTTAAAAGAATTTTGTCCTCAAAATTCAGTACCTGAACAATCTTGGATGCTGGTCCATCATGTCTTGCTGGCGTTCCCATGTTGTCTCCTCTATATTCTGATTATGCCATAAGACTTTTACTAGTGGAACTTCCTTGTTGCGTAATACCTTCACTGCATAATCCAAGATTCTTACTGGTCTCACCTCATAGGTCAGTGTGGGTTGAATTTCAATGTTCTGTTGTTCCACAATCTGAGATGGATCCCTTAAGCACTTCTTAAGCATAGAAATATGGAACACATTGTGGATTCCTTCCATAGAGTCTGGCAATTGCAGTTCATATGCTGATTTCCCAATCCTCCTCAAGATTGAGAAAGGTCCAACATATCTTGGGTTAAGCTTCCCTCTCTTCCCAAATCTTACAACTCCTTTGAATGGTGATACCTTAAGAAAAACCTCACTACCAACTTCAAACTCTAACTCTCTGCGTCTTCTGTCAGCATAACTTTTCTGTCGACTTTGAGCTGTTAAGATCCTCTGACGGATGAGAGCAACCTTCTCAACAGTTTGCTGCACAACATCAGGACCAAGTAACTGTGCTTCACCAACTTCATCCCAGTACAAAGGTGATCTACATTTTCGTCCATATATGCTTCATACGGTGCCATTCCTATTGTTGCCTGAAAACTGTTGTTATAAGAAAATTCCACCAAGGGCAAATACTTGCCTCCCAAAAAAAAAGAAAAAAAAAAAAAAAGACAAAAAAAAAAAAAAAAAAAAAAAAAAAAAAAAAAAAAAAAAAAAAAAAAAAAAAAAAAAAAAAAAAAAAAAAAAAAAAAAAAAAAAAAAAAAAAAAAAAAAAAAAAAAAAAAAAAAAAAAAAAAAAAAAAAAAAAAAAAAAAAAAAAAAAAAAAAAAAAAAAAAAAAAAAAAAAAAAAAAAAAAAAAAAAAAAAAAAAAAAAAAAAAAAAAAAAAAAAAAAAAAAAAAAAAAAAAAAAAAAAAAAAAAAAAAAAAAAAAAAAAAAAAAAAAAAAAAAAAAAAAAAAAAAAAAAAAAAAAAAAAAAAAAAAAAAAAAAAAAAAAAAAAAAAAAAAAAAAAAAAAAAAAAAAAAAAAAAAAAAAAAAAAAAAAAAAAAAAAAAAAAAAAAAAAAAAAAAAAAAAAAAAAAAAAAAAAAAAAAAAAAAAAAAAAAAAAAAAAAAAAAAAAAAAAAAAAAAAAAAAAAAAAAAAAAAAAAAAAAAAAAAAAAAAAAAAAAAAAAAAAAAAAAAAAAAAAAAAAAAAAAAAAAAAAAAAAAAAAAAAAAAAAAAAAAAAAAAAAAAAAAAAAAAAAAAAAAAAAAAAAAAAAAAAAAAAAAAAAAAAAAAAAAAAAAAAAAAAAAAAAAAAAAAAAAAAAAAAAAAAAAAAAAAAAAAAAAAAAAAAAAAAAAAAAAAAAAAAAAAAAAAAAAAAAAAAAAAAAAAAAAAAAAAAAAAAAAAAAAAAAAAAAAAAAAAAAAAAAAAAAAAAAAAAAAAAAAAAAAAAAAAAAAAAAAAAAAAAAAAAAAAAAAAAAAAAAAAAAAAAAAAAAAAAAAAAAAAAAAAAAA
Source organism: Begonia masoniana (assembly GCA_022432975.1). Lineage (NCBI taxonomy): Eukaryota > Viridiplantae > Streptophyta > Magnoliopsida > Cucurbitales > Begoniaceae > Begonia > Begonia masoniana. Next base: position 42,319,240 of record CM039515.1, read on the forward strand.
AAAAAAAAAAAAAAAAAAAAAAAAAAAAAAAAAAAAAAAAAAAAAAAAAAAAAAAAAAAAAAAAAAAAAAAAAAAAAAAAAAAAAAAAAAAAAAAAAAAAAAAAAAAAAAAAAAAAAAAAAAAAAAAAAAAAAAAAAAAAAAAAAAAAAAAAAAAAAAAAAAAAAAAAAAAAAAAAAAAAAAAAAAAAAAAAAAAAAAAAAAAAAAAAAAAAAAAAAAAAAAAAAAAAAAAAAAAAAAAAAAAAAAAAAAAAAAAAAAAAAAAAAAAAAAAAAAAAAAAAAAAAAAAAAAAAAAAAAAAAAAAAAAAAAAAAAAAAAAAAAAAAAAAAAAAAAAAAAAAAAAAAAAAAAAAAAAAAAAAAAAAAAAAAAAAAAAAAAAAAAAAAAAAAAAAAAAAAAAAAAAAAAAAAAAAAAAAAAAAAAAAAAAAAAAAAAAAAAAAAAAAAAAAAAAAAAAAAAAAAAAAAAAAAAAAAAAAAAAAAAAAAAAAAAAAAAAAAAAAAAAAAAAAAAAAAAAAAAAAAAAAAAAAAAAAAAAAAAAAAAAAAAAAAAAAAAAAAAAAAAAAAAAAAAAAAAAAAAAAAAAAAAAAAAAAAAAAAAAAAAAAAAAAAAAAAAAAAAAAAAAAAAAAAAAAAAAAAAAAAAAAAAAAAAAAAAAAAAAAAAAAAAAAAAAAAAAAAAAAAAAAAAAAAAAAAAAAAAAAAAAAAAAAAAAAAAAAAAAAAAAAAAAAAAAAAAAAAAAAAAAAAAAAAAAAAAAAAAAAAAAAAAAAAAAAAAAAAAAAAAAAAAAAAAAAAAAAAAAAAAAAAAAAAAAAAAAAAAAAAAAAAAAAAAAAAAAAAAAAAAAAAAAAAAAAAAAAAAAAAAAAAAAAAAAAAAGACTTGTACTTGCTGCATTCATCATCATTTGACTGAGCTTCCCTTATTTTCTCAAGAATTGTAGGTCTTAAGGTTATGGCCGAAAGTATAGCTGTTACATTGGATACTGCCTCTAGATTAAACTTTAGGAATTCAGATTCTAAGGCTAATGGTAAGTCAAGTATCAATGCTGAAACTGATGTTGTCACTCTGCTCAAAGCATCAGCTACTACATTCGCCTTACCGGGATGGTACTTAATCTCAAGTCATAGTCTTTTACAAATTCCAACCATCTACGTTGCCTCATGTTTAGTTCCTTCTGTGTGAAAATATACTTCAGACTCTTATGATCTGAAATATTTCGCACGATTGTCCATACAAATAATGCCTCCAAATCTTAAGCGCAAATACTACAGCAGCTAACTCTAAGTCATGTGTAGGGTAATTCTTCTCATGAGTTTTCAACTGTCTGGAAGCATAGGCTATCACTTTTCCTTCTTGCATCAAGACACAGCCAAGACCAATCTTGGATGCATCACAATAAATACTAAATTTACCATTCTCGGCAGGAAGGGTTAGGATTGGAGCATTGGTCAGTTTCTGTTTCAAGGCTTGGAAACTAAGTTCACATTCATCGGTCCATAAATACTTCACATTTTTCCTTGTTAGCTTAGTGAGAGGTGTAGCAATCTTTGAAAATCCTTCAATGAACTTCCTATAATATCCTGCAAGTCCAAGAAAACTTCTAATATCAGTAGCATTCTTCGGTTGGGGCCATTCCTTAACTGCTTGAACTTTTGCTGGGTCGACAGATAATCCCTCTCCAGAGATGACATGTCCTAAAAAGTGAACTTGGTTCAACCAAAATTCACACTTAGAAAACTTGGCGTATAGTTGGCGCTGCTTCAATAATTTTAATACTAAGCTTAAGTGTCTTGCATGCTCCTCCTTGGTCTTGGAATAAATTAGAATGTCATCTATGAATACAATAACAAACTTGTCCAATACTCGTGAAACACCCTATTCATAAGATCCATAAAGGCTGCGGTGCATTTGTCAAACCAAAAGACATAACCAAAAACTCATAATGTCCATACCTAGTACGAAAAGCAGTCTTTGGGATATCTTCGGATTTAACCTTCAGTTGGTAATAACCGGATCTAAGGTCAATCTTAGAGAAAACTTTTGCACCTCTAATCTGGTCAAATAAGTCATCAATTCTCGTAGGGGATACTTGTTTTTGATAGTTAGCTTATTTAATTCCCTATAGTCTATGCACATACGCATTGATCCATCTTTCTTTTTGACAAAAAGGACAGGTGCACCCCACGGTGAAAAGCTTGGGCGTATGAACCCTTTCTCTAATAGTTCTTCCAACTGTTTCTTTAATTCTTTAAGCTCTGTAGGTGCTAGTCTATAAGATTCTTAGATACAGGTTCGGCGCCTGGGTAAACATCCACAACAAATTCAATTTCCCTATCTGGTGGCAAGCCAGGAAGGTCATCTAAGAATACTTCGGAAAATCTTGAACAACCAAGACATTTTGGGGACTTGATCCACCTAAATGTTGTGTGTCTAAAACACTGGCCAAAAAGCACAAATACTCCCTGCGTGGGGTGGGTCTACTATTTATAGAAGACATCACGGTCATTTCCTTGCTCTTCTTCAGAGCTTGAAAGGTATGCTTCAAACTACCAGGGGGTTGGAAACTAACTATTCCAGTCCTACAATCGATTATGGCGTGGTGATTAAACAACCAGTCCATTCCTAGGATTACATCAAATCCCGTTATATCCATAACGATTAAATCAGCAGATAGGTTTTTGTCCCCTACTAATACCATGCAATCATGCAACACTTGGTTGGAATGTAAATGTTCACCAGAGGGTAAAGCAACATTGAATACATGCCTAGAAGGTGTGGATTGTACTTCTAACTTATCAGCAAAAGTAGACGCAACAAAAGAATGGGTTGCTCCTGAATCTAGCAAGGTAAAAGCAGGCATAGAATTAACCAATATAGTACCTGACACAACAGCGGGCTGGTCCTCTTCGCCCGACTCCATCATGGAAAATATTCTCGGTTTTATCTTAGCAGGGCCACTCTTCAACGTTGGGCAGTCTCTGATGACGTGGCCAGTCTTATTACAGTTGAAACATCGAAGGACTCTGGGCTTCGGGCAATCCTTAAGCGAATGTCCAAACTCCTCACAGTTATAACACTTACCAGTCCCAAACTTACACTCGCCCAGGTGGCTCTTCATACATTTCATGCACTGAGAAACTTCTTGGCATCAGGTACCTTCTTTCCAGTACCCTGACTACCCTGGCCTTCAGCAGGCCTCTTTATCCCTCTCTGCTGGTGGGGCTGAAAGAACTTTCGCGGGGCTTCCTTTGGTCCAGCACACTTCATTTCAGCTTCTTCTGCCGATGACGTCAGCCGGAAGACATACTCACCCGACTTCCATTACACTTCTTCTGCCGATGACGTCAGCCGGAAGACAAATGCTTTACTCTTCCGATGACGTCAGCCGGAAGACAAATGCTTTACTCTTCCGATGACGTCAGCCGGAAGACATACTCACCCGACTTCCATTACACTTCTTCTGCCGATGACGTCAGCCGGAAGACATACTCACCCGACTTCCATTACACTTCTTCTGCCGATGACGTCAGCCGGAAGACAAATGCTTTACTCTTCCGATGACGTCAGCCGGAAGACAAATGCTTTACTCTTCCGATGACGTCAGCCGGAAGACATACTCACCCGACTTCCATTACACTTCTTCTGCCGATGACGTCAGCCGGAAGACAAATGCTTTACTCTTCCGATGACGTCAGCCGGAAGACAAATGCTTTACTCTTCCGATGACGTCAGCCGGAAGACAAATGCTTTACTCTTCCGATGACGTCAGCCGGAAGACATACTCACCCGACTTCCATTACACTTCTTCTGCCGATGACGTCAGCCGGAAGACAAATGCTTTACTCTTCCGATGACGTCAGCCGGAAGACATACTCACCCGACTTCCATTACACTTCTTCTGCCGATGACGTCAGCCGGAAGACAAATGCTTTACTCTTCCGATGACGTCAGCCGGAAGACATACTCACCCGACTTCCATTACACTTCTTCTGCCGATGACGTCAGCCGGAAGACAAATGCTTTACTCTTCCGATGACGTCAGCCGGAAGACAAATGCTTTACTCTTCCGATGACGTCAGCCGGAAGACATACTCACCCGACTTCCATTACACTTCTTCTGCCGATGACGTCAGCCGGAAGACATACTCACCCGACTTCCATTACACTTCTTCTGCCGATGACGTCAGCCGGAAGACAAATGCTTTACTCTTCCGATGACGTCAGCCGGAAGACAAATGCTTTACTCTTCCGATGACGTCAGCCGGAAGACATACTCACCCGACTTCCATTACACTTCTTCTGCCGATGACGTCAGCCGGAAGACAAATGCTTTACTCTTCCGATGACGTCAGCCGGAAGACAAATGCTTTACTCTTCCGATGACGTCAGCCGGAAGACATACTCACCCGACTTCCATTACACTTCTTCTGCCGATGACGTCAGCCGGAAGACAAATGCTTTACTCTTCCGATGACGTCAGCCGGAAGACATACTCACCCGACTTCCATTACACTTCTTCTGCCGATGACGTCAGCCGGAAGACATACTCACCCGACTTCCATTACACTTCTTCTGCCGATGACGTCAGCCGGAAGACATACTCACCCGACTTCCATTACACTTCTTCTGCCGATGACGTCAGCCGGAAGACAAATGCTTTACTCTTCCGATGACGTCAGCCGGAAGACAAATGCTTTACTCTTCCGATGACGTCAGCCGGAAGACAAATGCTTTACTCTTCCGATGACGTCAGCCGGAAGACAAATGCTTTACTCTTCCGATGACGTCAGCCGGAAGACAAATGCTTTACTCTTCCGATGACGTCAGCCGGAAGACAAATGCTTTACTCTTCCGATGACGTCAGCCGGAAGACAAATGCTTTACTCTTCCGATGACGTCAGCCGGAAGACAAATGCTTTACTCTTCCGATGACGTCAGCCGGAAGACATACTCACCCGACTTCCATTACACTTCTTCTGCCGATGACGTCAGCCGGAAGACATACTCACCCGACTTCCATTACACTTCTTCTGCCGATGACGTCAGCCGGAAGACAAATGCTTTACTCTTCCGATGACGTCAGCCGGAAGACATACTCACCCGACTTCCATTACACTTCTTCTGCCGATGACGTCAGCCGGAAGACAAATGCTTTACTCTTCCGATGACGTCAGCCGGAAGACATACTCACCCGACTTCCATTACACTTCTTCTGCCGATGACGTCAGCCGGAAGACAAATGCTTTACTCTTCCGATGACGTCAGCCGGAAGACATACTCACCCGACTTCCATTACACTTCTTCTGCCGATGACGTCAGCCGGAAGACAAATGCTTTACTCTTCCGATGACGTCAGCCGGAAGACATACTCACCCGACTTCCATTACACTTCTTCTGCCGATGACGTCAGCCGGAAGACAAATGCTTTACTCTTCCGATGACGTCAGCCGGAAGACATACTCACCCGACTTCCATTACACTTCTTCTGCCGATGACGTCAGCCGGAAGACAAATGCTTTACTCTTCCGATGACGTCAGCCGGAAGACATACTCACCCGACTTCCATTACACTTCTTCTGCCGATGACGTCAGCCGGAAGACAAATGCTTTACTCTTCCGATGACGTCAGCCGGAAGACATACTCACCCGACTTCCATTACACTTCTTCTGCCGATGACGTCAGCCGGAAGACAAATGCTTTACTCTTCCGATGACGTCAGCCGGAAGACAAATGCTTTACTCTTCCGATGACGTCAGCCGGAAGACAAATGCTTTACTCTTCCGATGACGTCAGCCGGAAGACAAATGCTTTACTCTTCCGATGACGTCAGCCGGAAGACAAATGCTTTACTCTTCCGATGACGTCAGCCGGAAGACATACTCACCCGACTTCCATTACACTTCTTCTGCCGATGACGTCAGCCGGAAGACAAATGCTTTACTCTTCCGATGACGTCAGCCGGAAGACAAATGCTTTACTCTTCCGATGACGTCAGCCGGAAGACATACTCACCCGACTTCCATTACACTTCTTCTGCCGATGACGTCAGCCGGAAGACATACTCACCCGACTTCCATTACACTTCTTCTGCCGATGACGTCAGCCGGAAGACAAATGCTTTACTCTTCCGATGACGTCAGCCGGAAGACAAATGCTTTACTCTTCCGATGACGTCAGCCGGAAGACAAATGCTTTACTCTTCCGATGACGTCAGCCGGAAGACAAATGCTTTACTCTTCCGATGACGTCAGCCGGAAGACATACTCACCCGACTTCCATTACACTTCTTCTGCCGATGACGTCAGCCGGAAGACATACTCACCCGACTTCCATTACACTTCTTCTGCCGATGACGTCAGCCGGAAGACATACTCACCCGACTTCCATTACACTTCTTCTGCCGATGACGTCAGCCGGAAGACATACTCACCCGACTTCCATTACACTTCTTCTGCCGATGACGTCAGCCGGAAGACAAATGCTTTACTCTTCCGATGACGTCAGCCGGAAGACAAATGCTTTACTCTTCCGATGACGTCAGCCGGAAGACAAATGCTTTACTCTTCCGATGACGTCAGCCGGAAGACAAATGCTTTACTCTTCCGATGACGTCAGCCGAAGACATACTCACCCGACTTCCATTACACTTCTTCTGCCGATGACGTCAGCCGGAAGACATACTCACCCGACTTCCATTACACTTCTTCTGCCGATGACGTCAGCCGGAAGACAAATGCTTTACTCTTCCGATGACGTCAGCCGGAAGACAAATGCTTTACTCTTCCGATGACGTCAGCCGGAAGACATACTCACCCGACTTCCATTACACTTCTTCTGCCGATGACGTCAGCCGGAAGACATACTCACCCGACTTCCATTACACTTCTTCTGCCGATGACGTCAGCCGGAAGACAAATGCTTTACTCTTCCGATGACGTCAGCCGGAAGACATACTCACCCGACTTCCATTACACTTCTTCTGCCGATGACGTCAGCCGGAAGACATACTCACCCGACTTCCATTACACTTCTTCTGCCGATGACGTCAGCCGGAAGACAAATGCTTTACTCTTCCGATGACGTCAGCCGGAAGACATACTCACCCGACTTCCATTACACTTCTTCTGCCGATGACGTCAGCCGGAAGACAAATGCTTTACTCTTCCGATGACGTCAGCCGGAAGACAAATGCTTTACTCTTCCGATGACGTCAGCCGGAAGACATACTCACCCGACTTCCATTACACTTCTTCTGCCGATGACGTCAGCCGGAAGACAAATGCTTTACTCTTCCGATGACGTCAGCCGGAAGACAAATGCTTTACTCTTCCGATGACGTCAGCCGGAAGACAAATGCTTTACTCTTCCGATGACGTCAGCCGGAAGACAAATGCTTTACTCTTCCGATGACGTCAGCCGGAAGACATACTCACCCGACTTCCATTACACTTCTTCTGCCGATGACGTCAGCCGGAAGACAAATGCTTTACTCTTCCGATGACGTCAGCCGGAAGACAAATGCTTTACTCTTCCGATGACGTCAGCCGGAAGACATACTCACCCGACTTCCATTACACTTCTTCTGCCGATGACGTCAGCCGGAAGACAAATGCTTTACTCTTCCGATGACGTCAGCCGGAAGACATACTCACCCGACTTCCATTATTCCTCAACATGATCAGGAGACACACCTGCTAACACTTCTTCACCTACATCACAAAACTCATCTATTAGCCTAATGCTAAGTAAGTAAAGCAGTATATGAATGAAATAAAATGCTGAGCTTAAACTCCTAAATATGCAGTTTCTATTTTCTCCTCTCAGTGGCATACATATTCGTTCATATCATGATCAGATCCCATGGTTCCCTTGGGAGTGGGATCAATTCTCCCAATGTCTACATCCTCATACTCAATTAAGGGGCGGATGAATTCCCTTAACAGCTGATCTGATCCCATGGTTCCCTTGGGAGTGGGATCAATTCTCCCAATGTCTACATCCTCATACTCAATTAAGGGGCGGATGAATTCCCTTAACAGCTGATCTGATCCCATGGTTCCCTTGGGAGTGGGATCAATTCTCCCAATGTCTACATCCTCATACTCAATTAAGGGGCGGATGAATTCCCTTAACAGCTGATCTGATCCCATGGTTCCCTTGGGAGTGGGATCAATTCTCCCAATGTCTACATCCTCATACTCAATTAAGGGGCGGATGAATTCCCTTAACAGCTGATCTGATCCCATGGTTCCCTTGGGAGTGGGATCAATTCTCCCAATGTCTACATCCTCATACTCAATTAAGGGGCGGATGAATTCCCTTAACAGCTGATCTGATCCCATGGTTCCCTTGGGAGTGGGATCAATTCTCCCAATGTCTACATCCTCATACTCAATTAAGGGGCGGATGAATTCCCTTAACAGCTGATCTGATCCCATGGTTCCCTTGGGAGTGGGATCAATTCTCCCAATGTCTACATCCTCATACTCAATTAAGGGGCGGATGAATTCCCTTAACAGCTGATCTGATCCCATGGTTCCCTTGGGAGTGGGATCAATTCTCCCAATGTCTACATCCTCATACTCAATTAAGGGGCGGATGAATTCCCTTAACAGCTGATCTGATCCCATGGTTCCCTTGGGAGTGGGATCAATTCTCCCAATGTCTACATCCTCATACTCAATTAAGGGGCGGATGAATTCCCTTAACAGCTGATCTGATCCCATGGTTCCCTTGGGAGTGGGATCAATTCTCCCAATGTCTACATCCTCATACTCAATTAAGGGGCGGATGAATTCCCTTAACAGCTGATCTGATCCCATGGTTCCCTTGGGAGTGGGATCAATTCTCCCAATGTCTACATCCTCATACTCAATTAAGGGGCGGATGAATTCCCTTAACAGCTGATCTGATCCCATGGTTCCCTTGGGAGTGGGATCAATTCTCCCAATGTCTACATCCTCATACTCAATTAAGGGGCGGATGAATTCCCTTAACAGCTGATCTGATCCCATGGTTCCCTTGGGAGTGGGATCAATTCTCCCAATGTCTACATCCTCATACTCAATTAAGGGGCGGATGAATTCCCTTAACAGCTGATCTGATCCCATGGTTCCCTTGGGAGTGGGATCAATTCTCCCAATGTCTACATCCTCATACTCAATTAAGGGGCGGATGAATTCCCTTAACAGCTGATCTGATCCCATGGTTCCCTTGGGAGTGGGATCAATTCTCCCAATGTCTACATCCTCATACTCAATTAAGGGGCGGATGAATTCCCTTAACAGCTGATCTGATCCCATGGTTCCCTTGGGAGTGGGATCAATTCTCCCAATGTCTACATCCTCATACTCAATTAAGGGGCGGATGAATTCCCTTAACAGCTGATCTGATCCCATGGTTCCCTTGGGAGTGGGATCAATTCTCCCAATGTCTACATCCTCATACTCAATTAAGGGGCGGATGAATTCCCTTAACAGCTGATCTGATCCCATGGTTCCCTTGGGAGTGGGATCAATTCTCCCAATGTCTACATCCTCATACTCAATTAAGGGGCGGATGAATTCCCTTAACAGCTGATCTGATCCCATGGTTCCCTTGGGAGTGGGATCAATTCTCCCAATGTCTACATCCTCATACTCAATTAAGGGGCGGATGAATTCCCTTAACAGCTGATCTGATCCCATGGTTCCCTTGGGAGTGGGATCAATTCTCCCAATGTCTACATCCTCATACTCAATTAAGGGGCGGATGAATTCCCTTAACAGCTGATCTGATCCCATGGTTCCCTTGGGAGTGGGATCAATTCTCCCAATGTCTACATCCTCATACTCAATTAAGGGGCGGATGAATTCCCTTAACAGCTGATCTGATCCCATGGTTCCCTTGGGAGTGGGATCAATTCTCCCAATGTCTACATCCTCATACTCAATTAAGGGGCGGATGAATTCCCTTAACAGCTGATCTGATCCCATGGTTCCCTTGGGAGTGGGATCAATTCTCCCAATGTCTACATCCTCATACTCAATTAAGGGGCGGATGAATTCCCTTAACAGCTGATCTGATCCCATGGTTCCCTTGGGAGTGGGATCAATTCTCCCAATGTCTACATCCTCATACTCAATTAAGGGGCGGATGAATTCCCTTAACAGCTGATCTGATCCCATGGTTCCCTTGGGAGTGGGATCAATTCTCCCAATGTCTACATCCTCATACTCAATTAAGGGGCGGATAAACTCACTGGGTTGGAGGAATCGGTGAGGAAATCGCCTAGAGAGCTCTGCTGGGTTGAGCTGAAAACCGAGAGTGAAATGAGTATGACGGCTATACCTCATTTACTCTTTCCTTAAATACGTTATCCATTTGCAAAATTGACATTACCCTTATGCCCTCACTTAGTTACTCATTAACCTAATTGATTTTACCCCTAATTTCATTCTATAAAATTCACACTTAGAAGATTATAGATTATTTTAATTCTAATAAACCGGGTGTTACAAAGCTGAAGGAAATACATCTTTTGTGAACAGGTGCACTTTTATTTATCGGTATAAATCTCTTGCCTATTACTTGATTCTTGAGCTACACATTCCTTTTACATCCCTGGACATGCTATTAGTTGATATCAAAGGTAGAGTCTCTACGTTGTAACGCCCTAATACTTTACCCATTTTATGAACTATTATTATTATTATTATTATTATTATTTTTTATCTCTATACTTTAATAAACACGATCGGAACCTAAACGAAATCGAAATCATAATCGCAATCGGAATTGAAATCTCACTTTTACACCTTTTAAAAGAAACCAACTATTTAATAGAATTAAAACTATAAAATAATTAACACAACCCAGAACAAATAAAGGAGGGCAAAATTTGTCCAGCCCGTGACCAAAAGGGTGCAGCGAACCGTCCGCTGCCTTGTTGCAGTCGATTGATCGCTGCATTGCTGGCATCGTTGATCGCGCATGCAGCGATTGATCGCGCATGCACGATCTTCCATGCGTTTCCCCTTCCTCCTTCAATCGCCTTCATCATTCAGTTTTTTCTCCAATTGCTCTCTGTACTGCAGAGAGCAAACACTTATGAAAACGCTCTGGAATCCGATTCCGAGAGCAACCTCACGTATTTTTTCACCAATTTCTTACAATAACCATACTCGACCTTATACTTAAATCAACCAATGTATCCTAGACTCAATCAACATTGCATGTGTATTTGCGACATCAACTGCGGCTCGCTCTAAAAATCGAGCATATCCGTAACCATATTAAACCACAAAACATTCCCATAACTTTAATTACAGTTTAAACTAAAACATTTCGATATACAGTTTTCCAGATACTTTGAAACATTAACATAAGCCTATCAACACCCGTACCAAACATCTATATTCTATCCAACATCAGCCCAAAATGTACCCAAACCCTCAGAAATCTAAGATACTGTCCCCACGGTCCGTTAAGCGTCGCTGCTCCAGCACACCACCGCAGCCATCCTTCGTCATGGCTTCACGCCTCATGAGAGAATCTCATCCGCACCTGTATCCGCGTAAGCACCTACACCATACATACACACTAATATGAAATCTCAGTAAGCTTACGTAGGCAATGTGCTGTTGGGCGTATGAGTTCGATAAATCATGTTTATTTTCTTTACTATGGCAATGCACGATAGGTTCACCGAGATCCTATCCCTCTAACCGATATAGCTCCTCCGCGGCAGCTACTCTTTCCAGCTAGAGTGGGGGTACCGCGACAACACTACAGCCGTGCCTAGCCCCACCTCGCGGACCGATAAGTACTCCTTTCTCGCCGATATGCCTTTCGGCCTATGTTATGCTTTACATTATCTTAAAACCCTTTGCAAGTTCATTTCTGCTTTTCTTTAAAACACGTGATGCTGACAGTTCATACTCAGTAACAGCATAATGTATACCATCAAAGACGGTAAACATAATCTAATAAAACAAGAAGCCTAGCTACCACCAAAAGCAATATAAAACAAGTGCATCTCCAAAATTCCTCTCAACACGACATTCGACGGACGGGTAGGCCATCGTCCAGAGAAGAATCACGAGAACTTACTCTGTCCAAGCGCTCAAGCTCCGTCTACGAGCGCTGTTCACCTAAGCATTACAGGGCTGACGTTAAAACGATTTAAATTTAGATAAACGTCCCCATTGTCAAAACTTATCTCACTTAATTTCTCTCCTTTCTCTTTTCCTTCACCACACCCATGACATATCACAAAACACACCTCCTACAATACACTATCTCACACATACATGCACACGCTATCAATTCACCTATTCACCGACTCAAACCCAATTAAACATACCAATTTCATAAAACGAACGCGTTGGTTTCGTTTCAAAAGTTTAATGTTTTCTCCCCTGTTTGAAATATCCAACACATTCGAAGAACCTTCAATTTCCCCAAACACTATATATCGTCTATCCAGACCCAACAGCCTAAAATAATTTAGCTATACAAATTCGCTATATTCTTCATCAATTCTCAAAACGTTTACCTATGTCCCCACTGTCAACATCAACGCTCCAACCTGCCAGCGCCTCCATGCCCATCCTCCGTCCCGTGTTTCATACATCAGGTGGAGGACGTCTTCCTCACCTGTCTCAAATCACTCTCACCATAGAAATTTTAACCTGAGCTAGAGGCTTAGTAAATCTAAGTGAATCATGTAACACGCCGAAATGCCCAGACTTGTGTGACCCTAGTCTTAGGTCACATGCAGGGTCATTATTTTAAGGTTATGTTTGTACATAAAGGATATTAGAAGAGTAATGAGAAGTGGAGAGTTTGCAAGTCAAATTTTAATTGTGGAGTTGGTGGAGATTTGTTAGGTTTGAAAATTCTAACTCTTTTACCAATTAAAAAAGTTAAGTAACATTAATTGAAAAGTGGTGTTTGTGTGGTGATTTAAGGGGGATCCCATTGAACTTAAGTTGGAAAAGAGGGTTTAGATTGTAAGTTTAAAGAGATTTTGTATAGGAAGTAAAAGTGGAAAATGTATTTAAATGTAAAGATTGTTAACTTTATTTCAGTTCTCTCCATTTCTTCTCCTCCACGAACCAGCTCTCCCTTGAAGGTCTTCTCCCTTTGCTCAATTTGTCAAGGCAATCGAAGGTAAACTTCATGGGTTTTTAGTTGTGTGTATAGTTGGATGGAGTTTGAAGTGTTTT
>CM039515.1:42332545-42385033 GCA_022432975.1 Begonia masoniana
GTTAATTTATCCTTTTAAGAACTTCATATGAGATTTCTTATAGAGTCCTAGATTTTCTCTCCTTTCTTCTATTTCTAACTATCCTCTTTTATTCATATCTTATCTATGCTAAATGTACTCGAATTATAAAATCGTATCCTTTGAATAAAACTCAAATTATAGTTGTCATATTTATAACCTGCTAATAGTTACTTAACAGATAACAAATAGATATTTAATAGACTAAACTTTCCTTTATAATTATTGAAGATTTATTATTTTCATTGAAAATTAAATTTATATGGATGACAACGACCTTCTCCATTTGAAGCTAAATCGTGTGGATAAAATGTATATGGAAAGAAAGAACGTGTGTAGGTGTAAGGGAGAGTCTATGTGAAAATTCATTTAAAACTATACAAAGACAAATGTCTAGCAATGGTTAATTTGGTCAATCATTGTAAACTAGTTATTCTTGTATTTTTTATGTGAAAATTCATAATGTGGCTTTGGAATCTAAACTATGACAATGATGATTTTATTTTATTCTATCTTTAGCCAAGGATTTCTGTGTTGTACAGAAGAAAGTGGCAGAGTTGATCCATGAAAAGATTCTTGTTGGCCATGCCTTACGCAACGATCTTAAGGTATCTTACCATAAATGACCAGTCAAATCAAAAGGCATATATCTAAAATTTTCAAATGAAATCTCTTCTTGATCAGGCATTATTACTAAGTCATCCGAAGAAAGATTTGCGTGACACATCGGAGTATCATCTCTTTCAGAAGTAACAATTTTGTCCCTTTGAGCTTTTCTTTTTGAACTCAAAATTATGACATTCATCAAGATAGATAATAAAATTTGCTTATAATATGAGTTGTTTGGGAATAGGGAAGGGTCGAGAAGGGCTCTTAAGCATCTTGCAGCTGAGTTTCTTGGCGTAAAGATCCAAAATGGAGAACACTGTCCTGTGAGTTTTTCAACTTACATTATTATATTTAGGGGTATAGATTTGGCCTTATTTTCTCCATGACAGCTCGATTAATGGGTTTCATTCATCTTACAGACACTAATGAGTGGAAGATTTCAATCTTGAATGAGACTAATTACAACAAAACACATTTGAATATTTGGATAAAGCTTACTATTTTAATATGTCAATGATATATAAGAGGTTAGGTCTCCTTTGAATCATATCATGGAATTGGTATATAAGTAGCTGATTTAGTGTTAGAGAAGCCATGTTGTATATGGAATATGATGTTGGATATAAAGGGGTTTCTTTTCTCATTTCTACATATATGTTAAGCTAGATCTTGGGTTACCGATCTGAGAATGTGTTTTAATTTCTTCAGATAGAAGACACTAGAGCAGCAATGTTGCTCTACCAGAGAAACAGGAAAAAGTGGGAAAAGAACGAGAAAGACAAGACGAGGCTGAAACGGAAGCAGAAGGAGAGGAAACGCAAACCCAAGAAGAAACTAAACAAGAGTGTTGTTTTAAATGGGAATCAATCTTCAAGATAGCAACTTTGAAACAATTTAGGTTTAGAACACTACCCTTTTTGGATTTATTCATTTTCTGGATAATTATTGCCCCTTTTTTGGGTGATAAATGTACTTATGTTTCTAATCTCTGTAAAATTAAGCATTTATCTTTTAATTCAGGAAAAATAAAGAGGAACATTTTAATTATTATTGGTTTGTTATACAAACACTGCAGATTGTTCTATTTGTTCTTTAAATATAAATGTCATATTTGTAATTTTTTTTTCAAGAACTTTGTTGTGACAGCCCCAAACCCGATCAGGACCGAGGAGCCATTACTCCGGACATTTAACAGAAAACGGGACATATAATTTTTTTTGAACTTTAAAACTTTACACAGAGAAGACCTTCTCTGGATTGAGGCTGGAAAGACATTAGTAAAAATCGGACTTCAGAAATAAATGGCTGGAGTAAAACAGGGGGACAGAGGGCAAGGAGAAATAAAAATGGTGAAGACAGAATATTGAAACAGAATCAGAAGACATATTAATTTTTGATCCACAGAAATAGAAGGCTGAGGAAAACAGGGAGACAGAACACTTTGAACGTTTAAATAAAAGGCTGGGTTGGCGACGGGCATGCAGAAGGAAATGTGATAAAATACATGCAGTGAAAATAAATGAGAAATATAAACTGAAAGTCATATTGAAAGAAAGGCTACAGTGAATACCGGAATCGGGTGATCTATAGCAGAAGGAGTAAATAAAACAGGATGGAAGAATTAGGCAGATGACGAAACAGAAAATGTAAGTAAATTGGGCGGGCGATATAGACTAGCGGTGGATGTGAATAAGACAAAAGTGAACAGTAAACAACGGCAGATGTAAAGCAGATGACGTCAGGCGGAAGATGTGGATAACGTCAGGCGGAAGATGTGGATGACGTCAGGCGAAAGATGTAAATAAACTGGGCGGAAGAAGTAGGCAGATGACGTCAGGCGGAAGATGTGGATGACGTCAGGCGGAAGATGTAATTTTAAAAGCAGCGGTGGATGCAGGCAGAAATGCACTGTTCACCGGTGGAAGTGAACTACAAGCAGAAATGCACTATTCATCGGTGGAAGTAAATTTAAAGGCAGCGGTGGATGTGCTTTAAAAGGGCAACGGTGGATGTATTTTTAGGGGCAGCGGTGGATGTGCTTTTAAAAGGGCAATGGTGGATGTGCTTTTAAAGGCAGCGGTGGAAGTGATTTTTAAGGCAGTGGTAGATGTAATCGGAAGATGTAGTTTTAAAGGCAGGATTTGACAACTTTTGACAGGAAGACGTATAAACAGGGAGAATAAAACATAAGGCATAAAAGTTTCAAATTCTCAAAAACCGATTCAGAACATGTTTTTTGGACATACCAGAAAACATGACATAAGTTTAAGAAAATAAATCTGCATGGATAGCTCTAAAACCAAAGACCACACATGCATGAACTAATCAGAGGAAACTCAATGCAGTTCCAGAATATTTCAAAATATATAGGTACAACTGTCAAATACAGAGGTTTTAGACATCAATACAGATTCCATACGTCGTTTTAAAAAGAACACAAAAGTTGTACAGAACTGAATCTACACTTCAAATATTTTTAAAAACTTCAAAAGATGTTACAGAACTTGACATAACTTCAAAAAATACATTCTCACAGAGTTAACTCTTGTCTGACTACAACAACCAAACCCCATGAGCTCAATCCGCCAACTACATCAAATCATTATCTTGAGGCACAATGTCCTCATCTGGGGGATCCATACCTACAACAGGGAGTTCAACTATGAGCCTAAAGCTCAGTAAGAACATATAAAAATGCAGTGATGCATATGCCATGCATGAACTTTCAGAATACGGTGACAGTACAGTACATTACGTTTCACAGGCAGAGGGGTATAAGTGGGGCTTATAGGAGAACAGGCGTGACAGAAGTGCACTATCAGGCACTAGCAGAGAAACGGTACAGAAATACAGAACAAAACACCAGCCTCCGACCCACACTTAACCAATACATTACATTTAGATTTTTATCTTTCTTAACTTTAAACCGTGTACAGAAAACATTTTTTTGCATGAACTTTCAGGAAAATCGTGTATGCATGGATGTTTTCTGTGCTTAAAATTAAAACAGTAGACAACAGAACCTAAAGAGTAAAACAGACGACTCGGATGTAGGGCCTTAAGGGCCAACCTACGGGTATAAACTTACCTATTTGCTGCGGAGTTGAGAGTCTTGAACGTGTTGCCTTGATGATGCACGGACCTATACATGCATGTAAAGAAAATGAGCAAAGCTGCAAATGCTAACTAACAACTTGGTAGGACATGCTCTGTAGCGCCCCGAGTTATCTGACTCCGGTTCGCTACTCAAGAAACTGAACCGAACTATGACTTTTTGGGAAATTTTAAAATTTCATTCAATGATCAGGAATTAACTCTTAAAACGTTAAAACTTGCAGTGGAAAAATCATCGTAAAAAAAATATCTATTAAATAGTAAAAATATTCAAGGCTGTTGGTTGAAAGAGAAAAAGAAAACAGAACACGTCGACTGATCACTAAACGACAAAAGTCTTTTACTCTCAAACAAAACAGAACACATTGACCGGTCACTAAACGACAAAACATTCTCAGCTCATATCTGCCGATAGAAGAAACTACATCTTCCGATCACTAGACGACAAAAAAAATCCTCAATTCACATCTACCGATCGTAAAACGACAAATTTTTTTCTACATCATCCGATTACCAAAACGACAAAGCTACTAAAGACTTATACCGAAGACATCTACCGATGGCTTCTACTGAGGACATCTTCCGATGTCTTTTTCTGAAGACATCTTCCGATTACAAAACGACAAATTCTAATACTCACATCCACCGATGGACTAAATCCTCCGATAGACAAAACTCTCGACTTCTGCCGATAGACATCATCTACCGATAGATCAAAAATAGTCAACATCTGCCGATAGACATCATCTACCGATAGATCACAAATACTCAACATCTGCCGATATACATCATCTACCGATAGATCAAAAATACTCAACATCTGCCGATAGACATCATCTACCGATAGATAAAAAATACTCGACATCTGCCGATAGGCATCATCTACCGATAGATCAAAAATACTCAACGAAAACAACATAGCGACAATTTCACTATAAACAAAGAAAACTCTGACTACCAAAAGAACTTGAGCATTTTACTAAAACCGTTCAAAACTACTTAAATCCGTGTACTACTCCAAAATTTGGTAAAAACCACTATTAAAACTAACAGAGTATCATTATCAGAAAGAGTCTCAAATTGTATTCAAAACATCAAAACTACTATTGTCACTAAAACTCTCAACATATTTAAATTGAATCATGGTTCACTAAACCTTCTCATCTACTGACACCAGTTAAACCGCCCCATCACTTCGCCAAGTCGAGGCATGAATGTGCTCCCCCAACCAGCCTATTCATCAGCATACTCAGAAAACACACCTGCAGTCACTTCTTCACCTACATCACAAAACTCATTTATTAGCCTAATGCTAAGTAAGTAAAGCAATAATGAAATGGAGTGCTGAAACAAAATTCCTAAACATGCAGTTTCTACTTTCTCATCTTAGTTGCATATGCATTCGTTTCTGATCTGATCCCCCTGTGAAATTGAGAGTTGGATCACTTCTCCCAAAGTCATACATCCTCTCTCTCGATTAGGGGGCGGATTAGTTCCCTTAACGAACTGTTCTGATCCCCCTGTGAAATTGGGAGTTGGATCACTTCTCCCAAAGTATAAATCCCTTCATAAGTTAAGGGGCGGATTAGTTCCCTTAATAGCTTGTCTGTTTCAGTCTGTTCATTCCTCACCATGCCATTTCATGTAAATTCATTTTCGCATGCTTTCAAAAAAATATGATGCATGACATACAAATACATTCAAGCACACATAAATCCTACTGTTTTGTGATGTAGGCCCGAAGGCACAAGCATACTTCACTTACCTGGTCTCCTGAAAATCGCTCGGGTATAAGCTACTTTAGAAGCTCGCTCACCTAAAGTCATAACAGTACATTAATTAAACCTTCACCAAACTCACCAATAATCAATCAGAAGTTTGAGGAAACCACTTTAAAACCCTGCTACCCGTGCATTTCCATTTATCACCAAAACCCGAACCTACTCTCAATCGCAGCATCCTCGAAATTTCTCACATTGTACTCCCTCAGTTACCTAACTGCTAAAATACAAGAAAACGAGGAAAACTTACCTAGGTTGAAAGAGAATCGAGCAAGGGTATCACCAAAAGGGTTCTGCTGGAGAGCTGGAGGCCGAAAGAGGAATGATAAACAGAATAGTGGCGGCTACAGTGCATTAAACCCAAACATCTCTCCTTAAATACGTTATCCACTTTTAAATTACCAATTACCCTTATGCCCTTGCCTAGTCATCCATTAACCCTACTTTTATTATTGTCTTTTAAAGTGTGCCATTAATTTAAAAAGAATAGAGAACTGGTTCGATAGAACCGGGTGTTACATGCTCCAAACTCCATTCAAACCTTTAGAAAACAAACCGATGTATTTTCATACAATAATAGAGAGTTTTCTAAAAAATATCTTAACCCTAATTTCAGCAAAACTCTCATTTTAACTTGTCAAAACTCGTTAACTTTAGCAGATGATTACCTTCACTGGAGAAAACAGGAGAATGAAAGTCTTTTGGAAAGGTTGCAGTCGCCTGGAGGAGAGAAAACAGAGAGCAGTGGAAAGAAGCAGATGAGAAATAAGGGTTTCATGTAGGAGGAAATAGAAGAAGAACATGGCTTCTTCAACAAGTTGCCAGGTGTCACTCAACCATTGGCTATTCCCCACCAACCTTAATTGACTCCCTATTTTACCCTTCCATTGGTTTTTAACTAACTTACTATTTAGTTCCTCAAATCAGTTTTACGAATCACATACATTCAATTGAAATCATCGGTAAACTCGTAAAACATACATTGTATAAATATTCCCATTAATTCCGTCTAATAATTCAAGGAATATTTATATGACAAAAATTGTCGGGTGTTACATTTGTATTATTATTATGATTTTATTTGGATTTATCGTTGAAAGTAGTTTTTTAATCTTCCAATTTTATAATATGAAATCTAAGTTTTTATTTATTTAATTATAGAAGGTATCTAAGATTTTAATTTTCGAAATATAGTTTCTATAAACATTAGTCTTTTCCAATTTTGTATAATTGTATGTTACAAGCACCGATGTTAATAAAAAAATGTAATATTCAATTATGAGGTATTTAACAAAAAATATATTATAGTAACTTTTTAAAATATGTAACTTAAATCTTGTCGATCTCCTCTTCTCATAGATTATTGGGGGTGGTGATCCTCACACTGTGTAACACCCGGTTCCATTGAACCGATTTTACCTTGTCAACTAATAATGTACACTTTATGGATGAAATTTGGAGAATTATTAATTAGGTTAATGAGTGACTAAGTAAGGGCATATTGATATTTTGAGATTTATAGTGAATAACGTATTTAAGGGAAGTTTTAATGAGGTTTAGCCGCCACTGTTTTCTCATTTTCCTTTCTCGACATTCAGCAGCTAAGCAGAGTTTCTCCTGACGACTTTTCCTTCCATTCCCTCCAAGCTAGGTGAGTTCTACTTCGATTTCTTGCTACATTGTAACTATCGATGTTAGAGGGGATTTTAGATGCGAGCGTTGAGAATGCTGTAAGTGGGAGTTAGTTCGGGTTAGGGGCATATCAGGAATACTCGATGATCTGAGTTCCCAAGCCAGTTTTCTTATGAGTTCTGGTAGACTTGAGGATACTTTAGAATGAAGCTTAACTAATACTCTGTCTACGGCTATAGGTTTGATCAAAACCCAAAGTGGGTTGCAACCAAGCTTTTCCAGGAAACTAGGTAAGTGGAGCATGCATGAACCTTCGGGCCTACATCACAAAACAGTAGGATTATGTATGTTTGAATTTATCTGTGTGGCATGCATCATATTTTGAAAGAATACGAAAATGAATTTACATGTATTGGTTTGATGAGAAATGAACTGATTGTAACAGATAAGCTATTAAGGGAATTAATCCGCCCCTTAACTTATGAAGGGATTTATAACTTTGGGAAAATTGATCCGCTTTCCAATGGAATTTAGGATCAGATCAGCTGTTAAAGAAACTAATCCACCCCTTAATTTATGAAGAGGATATATGACTTTGGGAAAATTGATCCAACTCCCAATGGAACCGAGAGATCAGATCAGTGAAAGAATGTATATGCGACTGAGACGTGAAAGTAGAAACTGCATGATTAGGATTTATGTTTCAGCATTTCATTTCGTTATTGCTTCACTTATTTAGCATTAGGCTAATACATGAGTTTTGTGATATAGGTGAAGAAGCTTCTAAAGGTGTGTTCTCTGAGCATGTTGAGGACTAGGCTGGTTGGGGGAGCACTTCAATGCCACGGTTTGGTGATTCTGATTAGGCGGTTTAACTAATGTCAGTAGGTGTAAATGTTGGTTGACAATGGTTTAGTTTAAACATGCTGAGAATGTTGGTGGTAGTAGTAGTTTAATGTTTCTTTTTATATATGGTCTGGTGTTTTTCTGATGTGAAAACATGATTTGGTTTTAGTTATAGTCTACAAATTCTGGATTTTTGGAAATTGTGGATTAAGTTGTTTTTGAAGGATTTCAGTAAAAATGCACTAGTTCTTTTAGCGGCCGGAGCTGTTCTTTATTTAGAGTGAAAATGATTTGTATGCTGCTCTGTTGCCTATTGGTGAAAATTGGGTATTTCTGTTTATCGGTGGATGTAGTCCATCGGTAGATGTTGAAGTTTAGTCTATCGGTGGATGTAGTCCATCGGTAGATGTTAAAGCTTAGTCTATTGGTGGATGATGATGTAACACCCCCGAACCCACCCTGGTTCGGTGCGCTACTTTGCTAACAAATCCCTCGTTAAAACATAATTTAAAATAAAATGACCTAGTAGAATTTAAAACTAAATCTCCTGAAACTCTTTTATGTTATACCTAGCTGCATAGACTCACTAATTTCCTTTAATCCTAACCTTTAAGCACCACGGCTTCCTTCCCAAAAATTTCGGCAAAGTAACGCCTGAAAATGGCGCCTCCAAAATGCTAGGTACCTGCAATAAATCAATCCCAACCAGATCCAGAATATTCTTATTTAACTAACCAGCATACGAAATCTCTAACTAGCAGTAAAGAGGGAAATTATAATACTAACATCTCTAAATGAAGAAAGTCCACAGTATAGGGCGACACATCACCCTTAACTATGACTATATCCAACAGATACAAATAGCTATACCATAACTGTTAATAACATCAACTAAAAAGAGATACATATTCCCAACATTTCTACAAACAGACATTTACAATAAACTACCAAAATACAAAGCCCCACATCCCCGAAGACCATGGTCGAGGCGCCCCGACAATAGCCCGCACCGGCATACCGCATGCATCACCAACTGCTGCCTAGTCCTGGGCTGTCTCATCCACCTCACCAGAGCAAATCTCGTCACCTACACCATAGAACACAAAACATAAGCCTAATGCTTAGCAAGTAGGGAAAATGAATGCACACTCACACAATGCAACTCAATCCTATCACATGCAGTTTCTAACTCTCAATTGTGTTTATTCGTTGTTCGTTGCTTTAACTGTTTCATAAGCCGTGTGGATCGAGTAGGCACACATCCCATAACCGTCTAGGATGGCCACACTCCGAACCACCAGAGCAAGACCAGATAGCACACATCCCATAACCGTCTAGGATGGCTATACATGACCTCCCTCGTCGATCGTAGAATCCTATAACCGTTTAGGAATTCATACTCACGACCTTTACGTATTTTAGTCAATCATCCTTCATAGAGATCCCCTCGGGGTGCTACACACCAGCACCTCATCCCGACAAGGCACACTATTTAGGATTTCGTGTTTTAGCCGGTCATCTCTCATAGGGTTCCCTTCGGGGTGCTACACACCAGCACCTCATCCCGACAAGACACACTATTCGAGATGCATTTATCAATTTACTTTATCTGATTACCGTTTACACTCACAATGCCAAACAATGCAACCACTCATCTCTAGCGTAGCGTACTGTAACTCACGATGCATATTTCAAAGATATACAATATAACGAAACAAAACAACCAAACACAAACAAACAAACAAATAATTCCCTATCGTTCTATGGTGTAGGCCCGAAGGCAAAACACACATCTGCTACTTACCTGGTGTCCTAGCCCACTGAGGATATTCGGTTACCTGTCCACCTACGGCTCGACCTACAACAAATATTCATATTTCATTAAAAATCAAGTCTACATTCACCAATTACTCTCAAACTACTATTTTTAGCCTAATCCAACTAAAACCTAACTAAACAGCCACTAATTTGGGTTCGGTAAAAACCGACCCAAAACTTCGAACTCGCGTAACTTTTGCGTCGATTATCAGAATCGAACGATTCCAGCGGCCACGTACTCCTCTAATAACTTATTTTAACCTGGCAAAATAAATTTTAAAACAAACGACCGTAACTAGGTCAATTATTGCAAAACCCGATTCTGCCCTAAATCGAATTTTTCCCATTTTCTAGTTTTTCATCAATTCTCATCCAATTACTCACCAATCAACTACCCTCACACCCAATTAACATAATCTAACCAAAATTCGAAGACTTCACGCAACAAAACAAGAAATGCCCGAACAGGGCTTCCTGATTTTCGCCCAAATAGGGCTTATCACGGCCAGGCGATGAAAGCCAGACCAAGGGTTGGCAAACCCACGCCGGAAACAGTCACAAACCACCGGTGATCGGAGCCAAAACTGGCTCGTCACTCACGGCCTTGAATAGAGAGGAAAACAGGGAAAAATCACGCTTACCAGTCAGTGCGCGCGCGGAAACGGCCGGAACCTACTCGCCAGAGTCGTCTGGCCGGAGAGTGTCGAATCACAGGCGGTTTTCTCCTTCGATCGCCACCTGAGCTCCCCCCCCCCTCGTTGCCCTGTTCTTCGCTCTCTGGTGCTCGACGACAGAATTGCTTCGGCCATTCTGTTGTTTTTATTTATTTATTTTAAATAATAATAATAATTTATAATAATAATAATAACATTAATAAAACTCACATTACCATTCTGCCCTTCCAAAAATTCCGTTAAATCCCGTTCTAAATTTTCGTGAATTGACCCTCACCCCTTACCCGGCTTAAGTTCTCCACTGGGAATACCCGAACATACTTACCAAATTTATTCATTTTTCATTTAAATTAATTAAAACAACTATTTTATTATTCTTTTATTTTCTCTCTAATTTTTCCTTAAAAAAAAAATCCCGGGTGTTACAAATGAGTTGTTAAATTTTGAGTTAATGAGTCACGTGGGTTAGTTTAGTAAAGTCACGTTGTTAGCGGAAGTAGATGTTTATTTCTACTTCTACCACTGAGTTTAAGTGGTTTCTGCTTTTACTGTTGGTATTGCTCAGCGGAAGATGTGAGTAGAATTTTGTCGTTTTGTGACCGGTGGATGCGAGTAGTCGACGTGTCGTCAACGGGTGTGAGCGGTAGATGCGTGAAAGTCGACGTGTCGTTCGGCTGACGCGAGCAATGGATGTTGAAAGCAGAAGATGCCTTTTGTTTCTGCTTCTACCGCCGATACTGTTTAGCGGTGGATGTCTCCTATTCTTGTTTCCACCGCCGAGACTATTCTGTCTCTAATAATACCGCTGGAACTATTCAGCGGTAGATGTGTTCTTTTTTTCTTTTGTCTTCTTTCAACCAACAGTCTTTAATAATTTAATTATTTAATAAGTGTCGTTTTATATAAATATTTTTTCGCTGTAAGTTTTTACGTTAAGCATCAAATTTTGATCTTTGAGTGAAATTTTAGGATTTTCTTAGAATGTCATAGCGTGGTTCAGTATTTTGAGTAATGAACCGGGTTTATATAATTCGTGGTGTTACACACCGGGATGGTGACCTTCTGTTCTCGACAAAAAATATATCAAATGTTATCAAATTTTTATTACATGTTCAGTATATCATGGAAGATAATATGAAAAGTTTTGTAATTTTCAGTCTTTGTACGATTTATATAATTTTTTACGTCTATTTATAGAATAATGTTTAAAATCTTATAATAAATCGTACGAGTGTTTAAAAATATCGAAACTTTTCTGATTACTTCCCATGATATAATGAATATGTGGTAAAAATTTAAAACAAATTTGATATCGTTTGATATATTTTTGAGATAGCCACTATGTATTACTTCAAAGCTTAAAAAAAATATGATATTGTTTGGTATCATAGTGACTATCTCAAAAAACATATAAAAAAATATTATATTTTTTTAAAAATTTTACCACATATTTAGGATATCATTGGAAGATAATTAATAAAATTTTATGCTTTTTCAACACTTTTACTATTTATTATAATTTTTTAAACAATATTTTATAAAAATAGACGTCAAAATTATAATAAATCGTACAAGTGTTAAAAAATCTCGAAACTTTCTAAATTATCTTCGCATGACATTCTGAATATGTGGTAAAATTTTAAAAAACATCTGATATTGTTTTGTATGTTTTTTTTTGTCGAAAACGGGAAGTCACAACCTTCTGATCTCACTTGAATGGGTCAAGTGAGATCAGAGAGATGTTCTCTAAAAACGGCTATTCGATGTCAGTAAATATTAAATATTAAAGTTTTTATATTAAATATTAAACTAAAACACCTTATTAAATAAAAACATAATGTACATGTGTTTGATTTAACATATAAATTAACAACAATGTCTAAACCATTGAAAATTGAAAAATTGAGACCAAATTTGTAATAAACTAGTTTAAGACCTAATTTATTAATGACGTTGAACAAAAATTAGACTATAAATTGTATTTTATTTTTCATTTTATGTTTTTTAATATAAAATTTCCAATTTTAATTTATGTAATAACGAAAATAGTCTAAATTTTAAATTCTTTTGTAAAAGCCTGGATGTTTGGCGAACTGGCGAAGATATTCTTTTTCGAGATTAAACTATTCCAGATAACCTTAACCGTGCACTGGTTACCATGATCTCTTTTTGTTTTATTTTTTAAGTTTGACGAATGAGTTAGCATGATGAAGAAATAGCATGCAGCTCGAGTTGCCATATTTTGGCCTTCATGGCAACCATTTTAAGAATTAATGTCTACTTTACTCACGGATTAATCTAATGATTTCTAATGTTGATCTCCTGCTACAATGTTTATTCATACCTTATTTTATTTTGAGATGTTCTCGTCCATCCTTTCTGGATTTTCAAAATCAAAACCAAACATGATTTTTAGGTAGTGTTCTTCGAAGGGTCATCTAGATTTGCTGTCCATAATTTTACTTTATAATATAATAGCATAATGTCTTGTTTATTTATTAATTAGTGTGGGTGATTGATTATTTTGAATATTTTACTTAAAGTGTACATTTTCACATTATTAATTTGAAATTTGAAAGCGATTATTTTGACCACACTAATGTTTTGAACTCCTCATCCTTCATTGAAACACTCGTTGGTCTAATGTTATAATGACTTGGATTAGATGTAACTACATTAATCAGGATTAAAATAATAAATTGTAATTATTAATAATAATATACTGAAATTTCTTATAATTTAGAAATAGATCATTACATTTTAAAGTCAATTGAATTAAATGACTTTAATGATGAAATTGACTGACAAAACGTGAACACGAAAAAAAAACTCAGCTTATGGTGATGAAGTAGAAACCATAAGATACAAATTGAATGTATCACAAAGTCAACTAAAATTGAAATGAAAAATATACACAAATTATAAATTAATACCAAGCTTTAAAATAATAAAAGTCGAAAGAGGTCGTTGGGTTGTGAGAAGTATAAAGAATGTCAGATAGACACACTGTGACACAATTTTGTTTCTATAAAAACTATTTGTAACACCCGACATTTTTGCCATGTCATAGTCTGTTGAATTGTTGTATGGATTTAAAACGCCATAAATACAGAAACTATTTTATTATAAATTTTAGAGTATTTAGTGAAGGGAGACCGAACTAATGACTAACTAAACTAAAGGCTAAATTTGAAATGCATGGAAGGGTAAATTGGGGAGAAATTAAGGTTGGTGGGAGATAGCCAATGGTTGAGTGACATCTGGCGACTTGGTGAAGAAGCTAAGTTCTTCCTCCTGCGTGAAACCCTCTTCACTTCTCCGCTCTGCTCTCTCTCTATTTCTCTTCTCGACATTCTCTCTTCCAGTCGACAAAACAATCGTCGAAGCTACTTCGATCTCCTCGGTTCCTTTCTGTTTCTCCGCTAGGGTAAGCCTCTTTTATTGCTAACAAGTTTGGACAAGTTAATGTGAGTTTTTACTGAAGTTTAGGGTTATGGTATTTGGAGAAAACTCACTGTTCTTGGATGAAAACACACCGGTTTGTTTTCTAAGAGTTTGAATGAATTTGGAAGAAATTCTTCTAACTTATTTGTTAGCATTTGCAGCTTGTTTATTTTCTGAACGTGCATGTACAGGTTCGAGCATTTCCGAGATGTTCAGGACTATCAACACTGCGGCAGACAGGTAAGTTCATACGCATAGATTCGGCCCTTAAGGCCCTACATCACGGAGGTACTAGGTTTCCTGTTCTGTCGGGTTGGTTCGGGTAGAAAGGTTATAGTTATGTTCTGAGTTGTCTATGTTCTGTTTCACCGTATGTTCTGTTATTTCTGTCATCTGCTCTCTACCTGTTTAAGTTCAAGCACTGTTCATGCATACACGTTTTCTTTGAAAGACATGCAAATGTTTTCTGTACACTGTTTGAAACTAAATAAGATAAAATCTGACTGAAATGTACCGGTTAAGTGTGGGACGGGGACTGGCCTACTGTTTCTGTTCTGAATCTGTTATGAAAATCTGTTGTGCCTGTCGTGCACTGCTTGTTCCCTCATAAGCCCCACTTATACCCCTCTGCCACTGAAACGTAATGTTCTGTACTGTCACTGTATTTCTGAAAACCGCATGCATAGTATTTTGCATCACTGCATATCTATTATGTTCTTACTGAGCTTTAGGCTCATAGGTGAACTCTCTGATGTAGGTACTGAACCCGAAACTGAGGACTTCGTGCCTCAGTCTGATGAATAGGTGGCTGTTGGATAGAGCTCATGGGGGTGTGGTTGCTACAGCCAGACAGATTCTGACCTGAGGTTTAAGTTTTCTGTAATGTCTATATCTGTAAAGCCTTCTAGAAATTCTGGTTTTGTTGTGAAAACTCTTTAAAAAATTCTGTCCTTGGGAAATTCTGCAAATATATGTTAGGTTCTGTACTGATCCTCAGATTTTAAAATAATGTACAGGTTCTGACGTCTAAGTTTAAAAAAAAAACTGCTGTATTTGACAGTTGAATTCATGTTCTGAATATTCCGAGATTGTTTGGAGTATTATCTGTTAGTTTGTGCGCGGATGACTTCAGGTTTTGAAACTATCCATGCAGTCTGTTTCCTTTGAATCTGTTAATTGTAAAGTGTGCTCTACATCTTTATGTAGAATCGGGCATTAAAGGTTTACAACTTTCATGCTTTCTGTTTGTGCTGTATTTGACAGTTGAATGGTGTTTTGAATTCGTGTTTTGAAGGTTTGAAACCCTTATGCCTTCTGTTTTGATGTTCCCTGCCCGTATGTCTTTCTGTTAAAAGTTGTCAAACTCTGACCCTTTTAGACTATATCATCCGATCACGTCCACTGCTGTTTAAGTGTATATCCACCGGTGACGTCACCTCCACCGCCCAGTTCAATTATCTCATCCCATGACGTCTTCATCTCATCCGGTGTTGTCTGCTATCTGTATCTTCCAGTTGACGTCATCCATCTTCCGGCTGATGTCATCACCTCATCCGATCTCATCTGCTGCCTGTATCTTCCGATTGACGTCATCCATCTTCCGGCTGACGTCATCACCTCATCCGATCTCATCTGCTGCCTGTATCTTCCGGTTGACGTCATCCATCTTCCGGCTGACGTCATCACCTCATCCGAATTCCGTCTGCTGTCTGTATCCTCTGCCTGACGTCACCCATCTTCCGGTTGACGTCACCACCTCTTCCGCCCAGTTTTACTCAGTCTCTTTCGCTGATTACTGTTATTCTTTTGTCGTATCTGAATCCTCCGATAGCTTTAATCTTCCGCCTGACGTCAGCTCACGTCTTCCGCCCAACAGTATTTTATTAGTTTTTAAACTAAGTCTTCCGCCAGTTCTCTGCCTACGTCTTCCGCCCAGTTTTAAACTTCTTCTGTTTGCCTCAGTTTATTTCTGTTCTTTCTGTTTTTCCTGCTTAATTCCGTTTCTCTTTCTCTGTGATTCTGAAATTTTGTTAATCACCATAGTCCCTCCCTCTCTGTAAAATTTTATGTTTAGGGTTTTGCATTGATAGTACACGTCTTCTGTTATCCAGTATCTTCTGTTTTCTTCTGTCATTTTATTTCTGTTTTCTGTGAAGTTCTAAAAGTCCAGATGGTTTTCATAAGTTGTCTGGTGCATTTGGTAAACGTTTTCTGTTCTTTTGTTCCAGTAACGCTATCTGTTCTGTTTTTTTAAAAAAAAAATATATAAAAAAATAGTCACCGTTTTTCGATAACTGTCCCGGAGTGACGGCTCCGATCCCGGACTCTGATCGGGGCCCGGTTTCGGGCTGTCACAGTTGTGGTATTAGAGAGACAAGGTTTTAAAACCGATTCTGTGAAATGTGACTGCGCAACCCGCCACGTGAGATCGCTCCACCAACTGTAAGTGTCTAATGTTCTGTAAAAAGTTTCTGTTTATTAAATTAGGTTATTCTGTTTATGGGGTTTATTAGAAATGGTGAGAGGACGTCAGGAAGAGTCAAGCGAAAGCTCTCGTGCCATTGACCGACTAACCGAACTGGTGGGTGCACAGTCACGCATGGTTGAACGCATGATGGCCCGAGAAGATGATAGAAACAATAACCATGGGAATAACAATCGTGATAATGTGCGGCGAGATAACAGTGGAGATAGATTCCGGCGACTCTAGCCGCCTTCATTTGATGGACTATCTACAGACCCGACCAGCGCAGAGATTTGGATTCGAACAATAGAGAAGATGTTCAGTTATGCAGAAGTAGAAGACAACAAGAAAGTTGTTTGTGCCACATTCTATCTCACCGAAAGTGCTGGATTTTGGTGGGACACAGTGCAGTCGACTACAGTGGCATTGAGCTGGAAGGGTTCAAGAGAATCTTCTACGAGAAATACTTTGACCGAGGAGTGAGGAAGGAGAAATTGCTTGAATTCTCTCGGCTGCGACAATATGGATCAGTGGCTGAATATGTTCAGAAATTTGAGTCATTATCCCGATATGCAACACACCTGGTGGCCACCGATGAGAACAAGGTACATCAGTTCATTCAAGGGTTAAAGATGGACCTTCTGCGAGGAATCACAACCGGAGGGTTTGATGAGGCACCATATGTGAAGGTGGTGGCCAAGGCTTATCAGTTAGAGGCCTTAGAAATGAATTACTAGAGACAGAGAGATCCACTAAGAGGGATTATTAGAAATGTTCCTCAACAACAACAACAGCAACAGCAAAGAGGCCAAAATTTTCAACCTCAGCAGCAACAAAACAGGGGCATTAAGAGGCCCAATGAGACCATCACTTACCCAGACAAAGGGAAGAGACCGATGGGAGATCCTCAACTCACCGTATGCCCACGATGCCAGAAAAGTCACAAGGGTGAATGCAGGCTTCTTACAGGTGGCTGCTTCCGATGTGGCAAAGGAGGCCATCACGTCCGTGATTGCCCGATACCCGACACGAGACAAAATCAGGCCGTGCCAAGAGTCTTTGCAATGATGGACGACGTTGATGATGCTTATCTGCACATAGCAATTACAGGTACAATTTTGGTGTGTGACATACCTGCATATACTTTGTTAGACACGGGGGCCACTCATTCATTTGTGGCCATGGAATTTGCGGGTAGGGAGAACTTGTGCCTTGCATCGTCAGATCAGCCCTAAAGTGTTATGCTACCATCTGGAGAGTTTATGCACTCCGAGCAGGCAGTGCAGGGTGATATTGTGTCAGTTGGAGACCAGAAATTGTATGCCAATCTTATCGTCATCGGTATGAAAGGATACGAAGTGATTCTGGGGATGGACTGGCTATTTAGACATCATGCTACTATCGACTGTAGGTCCGGGCTCATGACTTTTAAGCGCCCGAACGAAGTAGAGTTCTTCTATCAGGCAATACCAAAGAAACATAGTATGCCTGTTATATCCACCTTGAAAGCTCAACCGCTGATGAGGTCAGGAGGTGTCAGATTCCTTGCCCACGTAGTAGATGTTCAAAGACAAGGTGAGGTGGAACTTCAAAATATTCCGGTAGTTCGAGACTTCTCAGAGGTCTTCCTGGATGACTTACCGGGATTGCCACCTGATCGTGAGATCGAGTTCGAGATCGATGTGTATCCTGGTGCTGAACCAGTATCGAAGAATCCGTACCGTATGGCACCGATTGAGCTAAGGGAGTTGAAGGCTCAGCTAAAGGAATTGGTGGATAAGGGTTTTGTGCGCCCTAGTTTTTCTCCGTGGGGTGCTCCCGTCTTGTTTGTTAAGAAGAAGGATGGGTCCCTACGGATGTGTATTGACTACCATGAGCTGAACAAGTTAACGATCAAGAATAAGTATCGATGATTTATTTGATCAACTACAAGGGGCTTGGGTATTTTCTAAGATTGACTTGCGCTCCGGTTATTACCAGTTGATGGTCAAAGCTGATGATATTCCAAAGACAGCATTCAGGACTCGATACGGGCATTACGAGTTCTTGGTGATGTCGTTCGGGTTAACTAATGCTCCGGCAGCATTTATGGACCTAACGAATAGAATATTCCAGGACTATCTGGATAAATTTGTGATCGTATTTATCGACGACATCCTAGTGTATTTTAGAAGTGAAGCCGAACATGAGGGTCACTTGGCTATTGTACTGTCAATTCTAAAACAGCATCGATTATATGCCAAGCTATCAAAGTGTGAATTTTGGCTGAACATTATTAATTTCCTTGGCCACGTGGTGTCTGCTGAAGGAGTGTCTGTGGATCCAGCCAAAATTCTGGCAGTGAAGGAATGGCCAAGACCGAGGAATGCCACTGAGGTACGGAGTTTTATCGGATTAGCTGGTTATTACAGAAAGTTCATCAAGGGATTCTCGGTGATAGCAAAGCCTATGACCAGCTTAACGAGGAAGGAAATTAAGTTCAGGTGGTCTGAAGCTTGTGAGTTAAGTTTTCAAACACTTAAGCAGAAATTGACTACTGCTCCTCTGTTAATATTGCCAGTTGAAGACTGCAAATTCAGCGTGTACTGTGATGCGTCCAAGGTTGGCTTGGGATGTGTGTTAATGCAAGAAGGGAAAGTAGTAGCATACGCATCCCGACAATTGAAGAGCCATGAAGAGAACTACCCTACTCACAACCTTGAGTTAGCGGCAGTTGTATTTGCACTGAAAGTATGGAGACACCACTTGTACGGACAATCCTGTGAGGTGTTTTCTGATCACAAGAGCCTGAAGTACATCTTTACCCTGAAAGAGCTAAACATGAGACAAAGACGGTGGTTAGAATTCGTAAAAGATTACGATGTTGAGATTAAATACCATCCTGGTAAAGATAATGTGGTAGCTGATGCGTTGAGCAGGATGCCGTCTACTATGCAACCGGCCTTGGCTACCATCTCATTGTCTTTGAGGACAGAAATCCAGAAGTTTGAACTGGAGGTAGTTTCTAAACTATCGGCCGTACTGGCAAATCTAACGTTACGGCCAACCGTTCTGGACCAAATTAAAGAGGCCCAGGAGACCAATTCAAAAGAAATGGCTGATATAGTAAGCAAGTTACCTATGGTCTCTTCTGAGTTCAGCTATTCGGGAGATGGTATTCTGAAGTTCAAAAACAGATGGTATGTTCCGAAAGACGAAGAGCTACGGAAGCACATCTTGTCGGAAGCCCATTCATCTTCTTTCTCTGCGCATCCTGGAAGCACGAAGATGTATCAAGACTTGAAACTTCACTTCTGGTGGCCGAATATGAAGAATGAAGTGGCCAAGTATGTGAAGTCTTGTATGATATGTCAACAGGTCAAAGCTGAACATCAACGACCAAGTGGAACGCTTCAGCCTCTCCCGATCCCCGAATGGAAGTGGGAGAACATCACAATGGACTTTGTTGTTGGCCTTCCAAGAACAGCAAAAGGCCACAATAGCATTTGGGTCATAGTGGACAGATTGACGAAGTCGGCCCACTTTCTACCTGTGAAGATGACGTACTCCATGGATCAATATGTAGAGCTGTATATTAGCGAGATTATTAAACTGCATGGCGTTCCTGTGTCAATCGTCTCAGACCGTGATCCCAGATTCACTTCCAGGTTTTGGAAAAGTTTGCAGAGCTCTTTGGGTACGAAGTTGAATTTCAGCACGACATTTCATCCACAGACTGACGGACAATCTGAGAGAACAATCCAAATACTGGAGGATATGCTAAGGTCGTGCGTGCTGGAATTTCATGCTCCTTGGAGTAGATATTTGCCACTCGTGGAGTTTGCCTACAACAATAGCTATCAGGCTACAATTGGTATGGCTCCTTATGAAGCTCTTTATGGCAGGAAGTGTAGATCCCCATTGTGTTGGGATGAGGTCGGAGAAACCAAGCTTATCGGCCCTGAGATATTACAGCAGATGTCCGAGGTGATAGCTGCTATCAAACAACGAATAAAGATTGCTCAGAGTCGACAGAAGAGTTATGAGGACAATAGAAGAAGAGACTTAGAGTTCGCTGTGGGCGATGAGGTATTCCTGAAAGTGTCACCTTTCAAGGGCATAATGAGATTTGGTAAGAAAGGGAAGCTCAGCCCACGATTCATTGGCCCTTTTCCCATCCTGAAGCGTGTGGGAAACATGGCTTACAGACTACAGTTGCCAGCGTCAATGGATGGAGTTCACAATGTCTTCCATGTTTCGATGCTAAGAAAATGTGTACGAGATCCAACTCAGATCGTAAAACAGGTGGACTTTGATATCATGCCGACGCTGACTTATGAAGAAAGGCCTATACAGATATTGGATATGTCACTTAAAGTGTTACGCAATCGTGTGGTCCCGTTGGTGAAAGTTTTATGGCGCAATCATAATGTGGAGGAAGCCGCGTGGGAAAGACAAGAGGATGTTAGAGCCCAATATCCTGAGCTATTCGCTTAGGCAAATTTTGGGGACAAAATTTCTGTTAAGGTGGGTGGAATGTAACACCCGGCATTTTTGCCATGTCATAGTCTGTTGAATTGTTGTATGGATTTAAAACGGCATAAATACAGAAACTATTTTATTATAAATTTTGGAGTATTTAGTGAAGGGAGAACCGAACTAATGGCTAACTAAACTAAAGGCTAAATTTGAAATGCATGGAAGGGTAAATTGGGGAGAAATTAAGGTTGGTGGGAGATAGCCAATGGTTGAGTGACATCTGGCGACTTGGTGAAGAAGCTAAGTTCTTCCTCCTGCGTGAAACCCTCTTCACTTCTCCGCTCTGCTCTCTCTCCATTTCTCTTCTCGACATTCTCTCTTCCAGTCGACAAAACAACCGTCGAAGCTACTTCGATCTCCTCGGTTCCTTTTTTGTTTCTCCGCTAGGGTAAGCCTCTTTTATTGCTAACAAGTTTGGACAAGTTAATGTGAGTTTTTACTGAAGTTTAGGGTTATGGTATTTGGAGAAAACTCACTGTTCTTGGATGAAAACACACCGGTTTGTTTTCTAAGAGTTTGAATGAATTTGGAAGAAATTCTTCTAACTTATTTGTTAGCATTTGCAGCTTGTTTATTTTCTGAACGTGCATGTACAGGTTCGAGCATTTCCGAGATGTTCAGGACTATCAACACTGCGGCAGACAGGTAAGTTCATACGCATAGATTCGGCCCTTAAGGCCCTACATCACGGAGGTACTAGGTTTCCTGTTCTGTCGGGTTGTTTCGGGTAGAAAGGTTATAGTTATGTTCTGAGTTGTCTATGTTCTGTTTCACCGTATGTTCTGTTATTTCTGTCATCTGCTCTCTACCTGTTTAAGTTCAAGCACTGTTCATGCATACACGTTTTCTCTGAAAGACATGCAAATGTTTTCTGTACACTGTTTGAAACTAAATAAGATAAAATCTGACTGAAATGTACCGGTTAAGTGTGGGACGGGGACTGGCCTACTGTTTCTGTTCTGAATCTGTTATGAAAATCTGTTGTGCCTGTCGTGCACTGCTTGTTCCCCTATAAGCCCCACTTATACCCCTCTGCCACTGAAACGTAATGTTCTGTACTGTCACTGTATTTCTGAAAACCGCATGCATAGCATTTTGCATCACTGCATATCTATTATGTTCTTACTGAGCTTTAGGCTCATAGGTGAACTCTCTGATGTAGGTACTGAACCCGAAACTGAGGATTGCGTGCCTCAGTCTGATGAATAGGTGGCTGGTGGATCGAGCTATGGGGTGTGGTTGCTACTGTTGACTTATAGATTGTTTAAGTCATAATTTGTTTTTGATTATGTATTTGTATAAATAATGTACAATTTGATTATGTGTATTTAAAGAAAATAATGAATATGAGTTTATATGGAAATACCCTTGAAAAGGGTATTTTAGTTGTCTAATAAATCGGTTTGAGTATACAGAGCAGAACAGAAAAACAGGGCTGTAAAACGCGTGCTTCTACCGATGACTATACATCAAAAAAATGGAAGCCTCTGCCGATTGCTAAGCAGAAGAAGACGCCATTTAGAAGTTATCATCTGCCGATAGCGTCTTTGATGACATATGCCGATGACGTGTCAAGTCAGTACATGCTTTCTCTGCCGATAGCTGTTTCTGAAGACAGATGCCGATGATGTGTCAAGGTACTTATTTGTTTCATCTGCCGATGATATGTGAACACGTATGCCGATGATGTTTGAAGCTACTCCTGCCGATTGACTAAACGACAAAAGGAGATAATAACCAAAGCATGCACATGCCGGTGAAATTTAAGGATGCGTCTGCCGATGGAATTCAACGCCTACACATGCCGATAGCTTTTAAGCTTGCTCATGCCGATCACTAGACGACAAGTTTCATGAGTTCATCTGCCGATGGTTTTTAAAGAGACTTATGCCGATGGCGCTTTTAAAGAAACATCTGCCGATGGCTTTGAAGATAGAATGTGCCGATGAAGTTTTACGAATTGCTTCTGCCGATCGAAGTTGAAGATGCTTCTGCCGATGGAATTCAAGGATATATCTGCCGATGGCATTTCAAGCAGCATTCACCGATGACGTGTCTCCGCTCATTAGTTGCATCTGCCGGTGAACTTCCGCCAGAATTCAAATTAGCCGCGAAGCTACGGTGAAGTCGTTTTCAGCCATAACTCCAGAACATTAATGGCGACGACGATTTACAACTACAAACGGCAACGGCTACCTGAACTTGTACGGATGCTTCCCAACGGTAACAAAGTTTCTATTATTGGTTTAAAAGCATTGAAGTCAAGCAGAAAATGGACAGAGTATAAAAGCCGAGCTTAGAGCACAAAGGAACAACTTTTGCGATTTGAATTCCTGAGCCCTAACTTGCGAAAATATTCATACTCTGTAAATCGTACTACTCTCCTCTTACATTCGAACTTGAGATTCAGATCCTGTGAGAGAGTAGTTTTTGTGCAAAACTTTACAAACTCTAAATTTGTATAAGGCAGTGGATTGACGCCCGTAAAGTTCAATCCTGTATTGTGTAAAAGGCTTTGGATCGACGCCCAAAAGCTCGATCAGGATTTCTCGTTGAGGAGAAGTAAGGAATCTTCAAGGAGGAGCCTTGGAGCGTGGACGTAGGCAGTTTGGCCGAACCACGTAAAAATACTGGTGTCGAATTTCTCTCTCTCTCTCTCTTTACATTATCTGATCACTTGTGATAAATCTATAAGTTTAATCTAGGAGAGAAATTAAGTTGACTAGTAATTAAAATTTAAAAAGGTCTAATTCACCCCCCTCTTAGACAATACCGATCCTACAATCGGTATCAGAGCGAGGTTTATCATTGTCTAAGTTGTATTTGTATTCTGTGATATACTAATCATGGCATTCAACTCAAACTCCTCACACATTGAGGGTCAGTCCATCTCTAGGCCACCTCTATTCGATGGCAGTGATTATGTTTACTGGAAGGCGAGAATGAGAATATTCATTCAAGCCATGGACTATGAGTTATGGAATATTATAGAATATGGTCCATTTAGTGCCATGAAAACTGTAGATGGCAAAAGTGTTCCCAAGGTCTCTGCTGATTTAACTGAGTCCGACAAGAGGAACTTGAGTCTAAATGCCAAAGCCATTAACACTCTATACTGTGCTCTAAATCGTGATGAATTCAACAGAGTTCAGGGGTGTGATAGTGCTCAGGAAATCTGGCATTTATTAGAAGTAACTCATGAGGGAACAAACCAAGTTAAGAGAGCAAATTAAGCATGCTTGTTCATGAGTATGAATTGTTCTCCATGGAAAAGGATGAGTCCATATCTTCTATGTTTACTAGATTCACTAATATTACTAATGGATTAAAAGTTCTTGGTAAGATGTATACAGGTGAAGAACTAGTCAGGAAAATTTTGAGATGCCTTCCACGAGCGTGGCAACCTAAAGTGACCGCCATTCAAGAAGCTCGGGATCTGAAGGTTCTTAAACTTGAAGAGCTCGTTGGATCTCTTATGACTCACGAGATTACAATGAGAGCCAATGAGAAGGAAGATCTCAAGGAGAAAGAGATCAGCAAGAAAAAGGACATTGCACTCAAAGCCTCATCAAGTAAGCAAGATGACTCTGAAGAAGAGGAAGATAATGATGAGGATATTGCACTCATCACCAGGAGGTTCAGTAAGTTTCTCCAAAGGAAAAGACTGCAAGGAAGGAAATTTCTGAAAGGTGAAAAGTCTCAAAAGGAAATCACGTGCTTTGGGTGTGGAAAGCCTGGACATATGAAGGCAGATTGTCCACAAGCAAAGAAGTATCCCAAGAAGTTTAAGAAGAAGGCTATGAAGGCTACTTGGGATGACAGTGAAGGTGACACATCATCCTCAGAAGATGAGGAAGTAGCAAACCTATGCTTCATGGCTCACGAAGAAAAGGTTAGTTTCTTGTCTTCTGATACTTTAAGTGACAGTGAGAGTGACAATGATGAGAGTGAGCTTATTGATGCGTTTAACGATTTAGTTAAGCAGTTTGGCATGCTGAAAAATAAATACAATCTGTTGAAAAAGGAGAATACAGATCTATTAGAACAAGCATGCTAAAGAAGTAGACTTGCATGTCAAGGAAATTGATGAGCTTAAGAGCAAAAACGAAGATCTGAATAATATCATTCTGAACTTCACCAAGGGCGAAAAATTATTTAAGATGATAATAGGAGGTCAGAGAGCAAATTTTGACAGAACAGGATTAGGATATGACAAGTCTAATAAAAAGAAAGCTTTTAAGAATTTCTTTGCTAAATCTACTGTATGTCATAAGTGTAATGAAGTAGGACATAAGTCCTTTGTATGCCCACTAAAAACAAATGGCAAGAAAGATGGTTGTAAGTTACAATTGGTTCCTAAAGGAACCAGGCCTAACACTAGGACCCAAAAGATTTGGGTACCTAAGAAGACAACCTAATTTCTGTGTTGCAGGATAATGCATCTCCTCTAAGAAATCAGTGGTACCTGGACAGTGGTTGTTCAAGGCATATGACTGGAGATGCAACTAAGTTCGCTGTTGTCAACAAGAAGAAAGGAAGTGTCACTTTTGGTGGAAATCAAAAGGGCAAAATTGTTGGCATTGGCAACATAGGTAACCCTATCAATCCTGTTATAGAAAATGTTTTATTAGTTGATGGGTTAAAACATAATCTACTTAGCATTAGTCAATTATGTGACAAAGGTTATGAAGTAATATTCAAATCAGATTCATGTATAATTAAAGATGCTGCAAATGGCAAAATTCTCTTTACTGGTTTTAGGAAAGAAAATATTTATGTCATTGACATTGATGATATTGATTGTAGTATTGAAAAATGTTTTGCTGTGAATTCTTCTATTGACGGTTGGATCTGGCATAGGAGATTAGGACACGTAGGGATAGATACCTTAGCTAAGATTACTAAGGAGAACTTAGTTAGAGGTATTCCTAAGATATCCTTTGAAAAGGATAAAGTCTGTGAAGCTTGTCAAATGGGCAAGCAGATCAAAAGTTCCTTTGTATCTAAGAATGCAATTTCTACTTCTAAGCCTCTCCAACTCCTTCATATGGACCTCTTCGGTCCTTCCAACATAGCCAGTCTAGGAGGAAAATTCTATGCATTCGTCATTGTTGATGATTTTTCTAGATTTACTTGGGTTCATTTTCTGAAGTCTAAGGATGAAACCTTTGACACCTTTTTTAGTTTTAGGAAAAGAGTTCAAAATGAAAAGGAGCTCACCATTGTTGCTATTCGTAGTGATCATGGTGGAGAGTTTGAAAATGAGAAATTTGAACTCCTGTGTCTCAAGTATGGAATTGAGCACAATTTCTCTTCTCCTAGGACCCCTCAGCAAAATGGAGTTGTTGAGCGGAAGAATAGATCCCTTCAAGAGCTTGCTAGGACTATGCTTAATGAAAACTCCCTTCCTAAGTATTTCTGGGCCGAAGCTGTAGCAACAGCCTGTTATGTACTTAATCGGGTCTCCATAAGACCTATCCTAGAGAAAACTCCATATGAGCTTTGGAGTGAAAAAACTCCTTCTGTCAAGTATTTTAGAGCCTTTGGCAGTAAATGCTTCATTCTCAATACTAAGGATAACTTAGGAAAATTCGATTCCAAATCTGATATTGGAATTTTTCTTGGTTATTCTCTGACCAGTAAAGCATATAGGGTTTTCAATAGGAGAACCCTAGTTGTAGAGGAATCCGTTCATGTCAACTTTGATGAGTCCCCTCAGCCCACAATAAATGTGGATGAGGATGGTGTTTTGAATTATCAACTGGATTCTCTTTCCTTAGAAAAACCTACTGATCCCTCTCAAGCAGAAAAATCTTTAGAACCATCTTCTACATCTCTAGGTATAATTCCTGTCAAGGATGAAAATCCTACTCTCCCTAGAGATTGGAAATATGTTAGAAATCATCCATTAGATGAAGTCTTAGGTGATCCATCACTAGGTGTTAAGACTAGATCCTCTCTTAGGAATCTTTGTGCCAATGTGGCATTTATCTCTCAAGTAGAGCCTAATAAGTTTGAAGAGGCCGAGAATGATGAGTATTGGATTTTAGCTATGCAAGAGGAGCTAAATCAATTTGAAAGGAGCAAGGTATGAGAACTTGTTCCGAGGCCTATGGTTCATCCCATTATTGGAACTAAGTGGGTCTTTAAGAATAAATTGGATGAAAATGGGATTGTAATAAGAAACAAGGCTAGACTGGTTGCTAAAGGGTACTCTCAAGAAGAGGGTATTGATTTTGAGGAATCTTTTGCCCCTGTTGCTAGATTGGAATCAATTAGGATGCTTCTAGCTTTTGCCTGCTACAAGAACTTCACACTCTTTCAAATGGATGTAAAGAGTGCATTTTTAAATGGTTTCATAAATGAAGAAGTTTTTGTTGAGCAACCCTTAGGGTTTGAATCTTTTGACAAACCCGATCATGTGTACAAGCTTAGGAAAGCTCTGTATGGACTTAAGCAGGCTCCTAGAGCTTGGTATGACAGATTGAAGAATTTCCTTGAGGAAAGGAATTTCAAAAAGGGTAACTCCGATTCAACTCTGTTTACCATGCAAAAGGAGAAGGACATTCTGTTGGTTCAAATTTATGTCGATGACATTATTTTTGGCTCAACTAATGTCAATATGTGTAATGAGTTTTCTTCCCTCATGCAGAGTGAATTTGAAATGAGTTTGATGGGGGAGTTAAAGTTCTTCTTAGGATTCCAGATTAGTCAATCTCCTGATGGAATTTTCTTCTGTCAAGAAAAATACATTAAGGAACTCCTTAAGAAATTCGGATTAGAAACTGCCAAATCTTCTAAGACTCCTATGAGCACCACTACTAAGTTGGATAAAGATGAAAAAGGAATCAGTGTAGACATTAAGAAATATCGTGGTATGATTGGATCTTTGCTATATCTGACTGCAAGCAGACCAGATATTCTTTTCAGTGTGTGTCTATGTGCTAGATTTCAGGCTGCCCCTAAGGAATCTCACTTAACTGCTGTCAAAAGAAACTTTAAGTATTTAAGTGGAACTCTTGACTTAGGATTATGGTATCCAAAAGGTACTTCTTTTGATCTGATTGGCTACTCAGATTCTGATTATGCAGGTAGTCTAGTGGATAGGAAAAGCACCAGTGGAACATGTCAATTCCTTGGTGAATCTCTAGTTTCCTGGTATTCTAAGAAACAAAATTCTGTCGCACTATCAACTGCTGAAAGTGAATATATTGCTGCTGGCAGTTGCTGTGCACAAATGTTATGGATGAAACAAACTTTGGAAGATTATAATCTATTTTATGATAGGATTCCTATTCGGTGTGATAACACCAGTGCCATAAACATCTCTAAAAATCCTATTCAACACTCTAGAACAAAGTATATAGATGTCAGATATCATTTCATTAGAGATCATGTTCAAAGAGGAGATGTTTCTTTAGAGTTTGTCAATTCTGTAGATCAACTTGCAGACATCTTTACCAAGCCTTTGGATGAGAAGACATTCAATAGTATTAGAATAAGGTTAGGTCTCATTCGGGTTGAGAGAAAATGAGATTCTGTCTCTGTTATGAAAAAAAAAAAAAAAAATTCTTAAGTGTTAGAGCTTCTCCTTCTGTGATAGCATCGGTAGATGCTGTACCTCTCTTTTGTCATCTGCAGATGTCTTGATACCGGTAGGTATCGGCAGATGCATAGTATCTGTAAGCATCGGAAGATGTATTGTTAATCTGCCGACACGTGTGGTTCATCATACCTATCAGTTCTACACGTGTGTCTCCCTCGCGTCGAGCGATGCCCCTTCTTTGTTTAAACTATGTGTCTTCTCGAAGACATTTCATTTCGCGCTCTTTTCTGTGAGAAAATCCCCCCTGCCCTACCAACCCTCTTTCTCGATTCCTAATCTTTCAATGGAGCATATCGGTTCTTCAGCTCAAGCCATCTCCGTTCAGGCCAAGAAAAAGGCTAAGGTTTCTGATCGCCCTCCTCGTGAGATTCCAAGGGCAAATGCGTTTCCATCCTTCTACTTTCTCACTAAAGCTG
The DNA here is from genome assembly GCA_022432975.1 of Begonia masoniana. Classification (NCBI taxonomy): domain Eukaryota; kingdom Viridiplantae; phylum Streptophyta; class Magnoliopsida; order Cucurbitales; family Begoniaceae; genus Begonia; species Begonia masoniana. The sequence continues at coordinate 42,361,486 of CM039515.1, forward strand.
CCGAGAACAAGTTTCATGCCGATTACCAGTTCAGGTCATTAATTCCCAGTAAAGGTATTGATTTTGAAAGTTTAGCTGGGATGAACATTGTAGAACCCTTGACGGATCTTGGGTTAATAGGATTGTTTGAAACCGAATCCTTCTTCTATCCGGAAGCTATCCGGATGTTCTATGCCAATCTTAGCTTTACTGCTGACCCCCTTCCATTAAAAGCTATGTATATAAGAAAGGCATAGAAATATCCCCTCAGTCCATAAATGCTCTTCTGGGAGCTCCTCATTTGGATAGCTGCCCCTATAAATATGTGACAGGCCATGAGCTACCTTTCTTTGGAACTTCTGATGGTCTACAGTTTCTCAGGGAAATTGCTTTGGACCCTAATTCTTCTCCTGATCAGTTAAAGGGCAGACATTTGACCCCGAGGGCCAAAGTTTTTCGTCATATGATAGATTTCAATATTGTTCCCAAGGGTGGACATTATGATGAGGTGAGCGCAATGGAGCTATTTGTTCTGTTTGCTCTCTATTTCAAGACTCCTTTCAATGTACGATACATTGTGGTTCGAAGGATGATTTTGGCAGTATCCTCTAAGGCTACATCCTTACCGTATAATTTGCTTCTTATGCGGTTATTTGCTCATCTTGAGGTTGTCCTTCCTGAGGAGGAAGAGCCTGTGAGACTTCTGCCCTCCAATTATTACTCCCAAGTCATTCTCAACAAGATGGGATTAAAAAGAATCGAAAAAGGAGAGCCTGCCTTAAAGAAGGCTATGCAGAAGATTTCTAAGCCAGTTCCTGTCAGGCGTGGTAAACGCAAGCTTATCCTGCCTGAGGAGCCAACTGCTAAGGGAGAAGGTGAATCAGGAATTCCTGATTGTGCTATTTCTCCATCTCAGGATTCAAGCCCCCCACCTTCTCCTTTAGTGCGTAGGCGTAGGATTGCTCTTTCCTCCATGGCACCCATTTCAGAGGCCACCTCTGCTCCCTCATCTGTACCACTTCCTATTCCTGAACAGCCTCCTTCTCCTCCACCTTCTCTCGTATTACCTTCTCAGCCTGTTTTTCCTTCCATCTCTCCGGTAATTCGAGCTATTTCTTCAATTTTCACTCATGGTCCTCCAGCTCTACCATCTCCAGTTCCTCCACCTCCCTCTCCACCTACTCTTTCCTTACCACCTACGGCTTCTCCAGTTCCAGTTCAACCACCTTTAGTTTCTCCACTCCTTGAACCTTCAGCACCTCCATCTCCAAACCATGAACCTTCAGCTCCTACCTCTCCAATCCATGTACTTTCAGCTCCTCCATCTCCGATTCATGAACCTTCAACTCATCCATCTCCCGATCAGCAAGAGGTGCTCCCTCCATCACCTGTCCAACCTGCTCCAATCGCTCTGCCAGTCCAACCCCTTCTCTCCAATACTCCTGCAACTCCCATAACATATCACAGGAGATTTTCCTTAACAGAGGCTCAGTACAATGAGATGCAAGCCTCTATTACCAACCTTGGCACTGCCCTCAGTACTCTCCAAAGTAAAATTGATAAGAATCATCAGGACATGGGCGTTGCTCTGGATACAGGTCTTGGCCTGCTGTCTACAAAGATTGATGGTGATCGACGTATGGTTGTCAGGGAACTTGAGAAACTCCAATTGTCCATTGCCGCCTTGACACCTGAACCTGAGCCTGAACCCGAACCATCAAGTTCTGGTCTCAATGTTCCCGAGGCCTGCTATGAAGATTTGCTTCTTCCCCTTTCCAGGCCTGCTGTTGTGGAAGATGTGCGCTTCATGTCCCTAGATATTCATGAGGCTGAGCTCCAGTTCACTCTTCCTACATTCTCCTCAGCTCCTGAATCTGCTTCTCCTCCAGCCTGTCCAATGGCAGCTTCTCCTCCACCAAGTATGGATGTGTGCTCTGGTCCTTCTGTCGAGTCTCCTCCTTGCTTGGCCGTTGAAGTATCCCGGGAGCCTTCTCCACCTCCTGATCCCTGTCTGGCAATGGTGGTCTATCAATCGCCTCTTCCAAGAGATCATGCTTTCCTTCAAGCTCTGGTGGATGGATTTTTCAATCCCCACCGTGACGTGCCCTCTTATGTTCAGAGAGCCTTTTGGGATCGTCATTTAGATCTCTTCAAATAGTGATTTTTAGTTATATACATTTCTTTTAATGACTATTTGTTTCCTAAACATACTCTGATGTTGAATGCATTTTTTTTTTATAATGTCAATGGGGGAGAATACTATATTTGATTGAGAATACTATATTTGATTGAGTTTACATTCTTTGGATATACTCTGTGTTTCTGGAATTGCTATGAATGGTTATTTTAATAAAATGCACATACTATGGGGGAGCGGCTAGAATTATGGGGGAGTATCCTAGTTAATCAAATTTATATTGTCATAATCAAAAAGGGGGCGATTGTTTAAGTCATAATTTGTTTTTGATTATGTATTTGTATAAATAATGTACAATTTGATTATGTGTATTTAAAGAAAATAATGAATATGAGTTTATATGGAAATACCCTTGAAAAGGGTATTTTAGTTGTCTAATAAATCGGTTTGAGTATACAGAGCAGAACAGAAAAACAGGGCTGTAAAACGCGTGCTTCTACCGATGACTATACATCAAAAAAATGGAAGCCTCTGCCGATTGCTAAGCAGAAGAAGACGCCGTTTAGAAGTTATCATCTGCCGATAGCGTCTTTGATGACATATGCCAATGACGTGTCAAGTCAGTACATGCTTTCTCTGCCGATAGCTGTTTCTGAAGACAGATGCCGATGATGTGTCAAAGTACTTATTTGTTTCATCTGCCGATGATATGTGAACACGTATGCCGATGATGTTTGAAGCTACTCCTGCCGATTGACTAAACGACAAAAGGAGATAATAACCAAAGCATGCACATGCCGGTGAAATTTAAGGATGCGTCTGCCGATGGAATTCAACGCCTACACATGCCGATAGCTTTTAAGCTTGCTCATGCTGATCACTAGACGACAAGTTTCATGAGTTCATCTGCCGATGGTTTTTAAAGAGACTTATGCCGATGGCGCTTTTAAAGAAACATCTGCCGATGGCTTTGAAGATAGAATGTGCCGATGAAGTTTTACGAATTGCTTCTGCCGATCGAAGTTGAAGATGCTTCTGCCGATGGAATTCAAGGATATATCTGCCGATGGCATTTCAAGCAGCATTCACCGATGACGTGTCTCCGCTCATTAGTTGCATCTGCCGGTGAACTTCCGCCAGAATTCAAATTAGCCGCGAAGCTACAGTGAAGTCGTTTTCAGCCATAACTCCAGAACATTAATGGCGACGACGATTTACAACTACAAACGGCAACGGCTACCTGAACTTGTACGGATGCTTCCCAACGGTAACAAAGTTTCTATTATTGGTTTAAAAGCATTGAAGTCAAGCAGAAAATGGACAGAGTATAAAAGCCGAGCTTAGAGCACAAAGGAACAACTTTTGCGATTTGAATTCCTGAGCCCTAACTTGCGAAAATATTCATACTCTGTAAATCGTACTACTCTCCTCTTACATTCAAACTTGAGATTCAGATCCTGTGAGAGAGTAGTTTTTGTGCAAAACTTTACAAACTCTAAATTTGTATAAGGCAGTGGATTGACGCCCGTAAAGTTCAATCCTGTATTGTGTAAAAGGCTTTGGATCGACGCCCGAAAGCTCGATCAGGATTTCTCGTTGAGGAGAAGTAAGGAATCTTCAAGGAGGAGCCTTGGAGCGTGGACGTAGGCAGTTTGGCCGAACCACGTAAAAATACTGGTGTCGAATTTCTCTCTCTCTCTCTCTTTACATTATCTGATCACTTGTGATAAATCTATAAGTTTAATCTAGGAGAGAAATTAAGTTGACTAGTAATTAAAATTTAAAAAGGTCTAATTCACCCCTCTCTTAGACAATACCGATCCTACAGCTACAGCCAGAAAGATTCTGACCTGAGGTTTAATTTTTCTGTAATGTCTATATCTGTAAAGCCTTCTGGAAATTCTGGTTTTGTTGTGAAAACTCTTTAAAAACTTCTGTCCTTGGGAAATTCTGCAAATACATGTTAGGTTCTGTACTGATCCTCAGATTTTAAAATAATGTACAGGTTCTGACGTCTAAGTTTTAAAAAAAAAACTGTTGTATTTGACAGTTGAATTCATGTTCTGAATATTCCGAGATTGTTTGAAGTATTATTTGTTAGTTTGTGCGCGGATGACTTCTGGTTTTGGAACTATCCATGCAGTCTGTTTCCTTTGAATCTGTTAATTGTAAAGTGTGCTCTACATCTTTGTGTAGAATCGGGCATTGAAGGTTTACAATTTTCATGCTTTCTGTTTGTGCTGTATTTGACAGTTGAATTGTGTTTTGAAGGTTTGAAACCCTTATGCCTTCTGTTTTGATGCTCCCTGCCCGTATGTCTTTCTGTTAAAAGTTGTCAAACTCTGCCCCTTTTAGACTATATCATCCGATCACGTCCACTGCTTTTTAAGTGTATATCCACCGGTGACGTCATCGACCTCCACCGCCCATTTCAATTATCTCATCCGATGACGTCTTCATCTCATCCGGTGTTGTCTGCTATCTGTATCTTCTAGTTGACGTCATCCATCTTCCGGCTGACGTCATCACCTCATCCGATCTCATCTGCTGCCTGTATCTTCCTGTTGACGTCATCCATCTTCCGGCTGACGTCATGTAACGACCCCGTTTCCCAGCAAGATATTGTCCGCTCTGGGGATTGGGCCGCAGCCCAATATCCTCCCCTCACGGCTTTGTTTGGCGAGAGTACTTCCCGGAAGGTCACCCAACCTGGAATTACTCTCGCCGAAGCCCTCTTAACTTCGGAGTTCTTATGGGATCCGTTGTCAATTGAGCTCCAAAACGCGTCTTACTATGTTGGGAGGGTCTCTTTACATATGTTTCATTTCCATATACTTCCCCAAGCGATGTGGGATTGTGACGACCCCCTCTTTACGACCAGGGATTCGCCTATACTCGAGTCCGGGATCCATCCACCCCGCAACCCGAGGTTTGCCCCGCAGTCGTACACATACGTACACATTCCATTCGGGTCATCACAATCACCCCCCCTCGGGGGCCCAACGTCCTCGTTGGCCACATTTCCGATTGGGTACAGGCTCTGATACCATTTGTAACGACCCCGTTTCCCAGCAAGATATTGTCCGCTCTGGGGATTGGGCCGCAGCCCAATATCCTCCCCTCACGGCTTTGTTTGGCGAGAGCACTTCCCGGAAGGTTACCCAACCTGGAATTACTCTCGCCGAAGCCCTCTTAACTTCGGAGTTCTTATGGGATCCGTTGTCAATTGAGCTCCAAAACGCGTCTTACTATGTTGGGAGGGTCTCTTTACATATGTTTCATTTCCATATACTTCCCCAAGCGATGTGGGATTGTGACGACCCCCTCTTTACGACCCGGGATTCGCCTATACTCGAGTCCGGGATCCATCCACCCCGCAACCCGAGGTTTGCCCCGCAGTCGTACACATACGTACACATTCCATTCGGGTCATCACACGTCATCACCTCATCCGAATTTCGTCTGCTGTCTGTATCCTCCGCCTGACGTCACCCATCTTCCGGTTGACGTCACCACCTTTTCCGCCCAGTTTTACTCAGCCTCTTCCGCTGAATACTGTTCGTCTTTTGTCGTATCTGAATCCTCCGATAGCTTTAATCTTCCGCCTGATGTCATCCTTACTTCTGTCTTTGCAAATGCATCTTCTGCCTGACGTCAGCTCACGTCTTCCGCCCAACAGTATTTTATTGGTTTTTAAACTAAGTCTTCCGCTAGTTCTCTGCCTACGTCTTCCGCCCAGTTTTAAACTTCTTCTGTTTGCCTCAGTTTATTTCTGTTCTTTCTGTTTTTCATGCTTAATTCCGTTTCTCTTTCTCTGTGATTCTGAAATTTTGTTAATCACTGTAGTCCCTCCCTCTCTGTAAAATTTTATGTTTAGGGTTTTGCATTGATAGTACACGTCTTCTGTTATCCAGTATCTTCTGTTTTCTTCTGTCATTTTATTTCTGTTTTCTGTGAAGTTCTAAAAGTCCAAATGGTTTTCATAAGTTGTCCGGTGCATTTGGTAAACGTTTTCTGTTCTTTTGTTCCAGTAACGCTGTCTGTTCTGTTTTTTTTTTTTTAAATATAAAAAAATAGTCACCGTTTTCCGATAACTGTCTCGGAGTGACGGCTCCGATCCCGGACTTCGATCGGGGCCCGGTTTCAGGCTGTCACACTATTGGCTAATGAAATGTCTAGATGCGATGATAAGTAATTAAGTTTAGTTTTAATCAACTATGGTATTCTTGTAATTTGGCTGCAATGAAATGTGAAATTTTAATTTACTTTTTAAAATGTTTATTGTTTTTTATAAATATTAGAAATATGTTATATATATGTATAGTCTCTTTAAGTGAACGATTATCATAACTTTGAACATTTTAATAAATCTAATAGCATACTCAAAAGGTTATTAAAAAAATTATAGCAACATTTAACCTAACTTTATTTGTACGAGGTTACTCAAAGCAGACCAATGCCAACTATTTATCAAATTGTGACCATCAAAAGTAAATGTCGCGTGGATTAAATTTTACGTAGATTCAAGAGTAGAAGAAATATTTGAAATAGTGGTGATTCGAGTTGAGGCCTTGATATTTCATTGCATTTCATTAATTTATCAATAATAATTAATATGATAATTGTGTCGTTTATATTTAATTTTACACTCTCAACTTAATATGATATAATTTAAAATAAATTATTAATGTATTGTGGAATAATTAAGTGGTAAAATATACCCATTTAAATATTTATAAATTAGATATTGAAACTAGGTTTAACCAGCGATGGGTGTAGAATAAATCACAATCCGCCCACCATCGCCGCTTCTCCCACATCACACACAAATCGGTTAGCCCGGGGTTTTATGCTTCACGATATCGAGGCTTAGAATTTTCTTCTCCGCCCTAAATTAACATCGTCGTTGAAGTGGATTCTCTATTTTCCCTTATATCTCCCGCTTTAGTTTGCTTAATCCTTTTGGTTGTTATTTGTGTTTTTTTTTAAATATAGATTTATTATCTAAGTCGACGATTCTAAGGGTTTCTGTATGATTGGACCTCTGAAATTGTTGTTAATCGCAATGTTTAGGTTTAGACTTATTATGGGTGGGGTTATCGACGTGTTTCCATATTCTGAATTCATCATTGCCATATCGTTCTTTTTGTACTAGATTTTGTAGATCTGTTGGCTATTGATTCGGGTTATATAGTTGTAAATTTCAATTATTCAGCACTATAAAATTTTTTCTATCAAAGACGACTGAAACGAGAATTAATACTAAGTTGCCTGCCTCTATCTTTTTTAGTCGTCCAAGTTTCTTTGAAATATCGGTGTTCTTTTTATGCTAAAACTTGTCGTATTTGTTTGTCTTGGATCCAGAAAGTGTATCGCTACCTTTTATGCAATAAATTACAATCTGATTCACTGCAATGGAGCATTTCTATAGTTTTTTGTAGCATTATTGTATGTAACGAGGAAATCGATCCTAACCAAGGCTTTCATTATCGTAATCTTCTCAATTTGTTTCAATCCATTTCTTATTAATATTCGAGTAAATTTAAATTTTATATTATTCTGCCACTCATGCCATTTTTCATTATATTTCATCTTTATTTTATAGCAATTAAATTTAGCTAATTTTATCCTCGTGAGATCGACTTTTACCTACTCTTTATTACTTTGTTAGCGACACGTGCACTTGCGTTAAGTGTAGAAAATCACTAACAAGTTTTTGGCGCCGTTGCCAAGAATATATCTTAATTATTTTATTTTGCTATAATATTTTTTTACGTTTTATTCATTGTTCTGCAGATACTATTTGCTTGATGCCTGACTAGGACAACCAGGATCTTGTCCCACACAATCCAGAGATTGAACGGACATTTCTAGCAAGAAGGAGACAACAACAACAATTGTAACGCCCTCAAACCCGCCCCGACTCGGTGCGCTACTATGCTAACAAATTTCACGTTTAAAATAAAATACGATAAAAATTCGACTCGATTTTTGAGTTTTGCGAACCCTCAAAATTTGTTGGAAAATGTGCCCAAAATACGTGTAAAACGTGTCGAAAATGTAATACCCGGCTTGTACGGATTTATATATTATATTATATATGTGGCATTTTCGGTAAATATGTCAAATCAGGTCCGTTTCATGAAAAAAAAGCGTCATTACGATCCTATCGATTAATTGGAATTTTAGGAAAATTTAGGGAATTTTCGGAATAATAACACTATATTCCGAGTAATTACCTTTATCGTAATGTAAAGGAAGTTTTAGTAAAAATAGTAAACGAGGTCCGTTTTGCGAACGGACAGTTTTATTAAATCCCAAATAATAAGTTGGACATAATGGTGAAATAAGGAGATTTGATGAAACCGAATTGCTAGACGATTAACGAACCGAATGACGAAGCTTATATAAAATCAAAGAAAAGGGCAATATGGTAAATTACCAATTCAATATTATAAACCTAACCTAAATCTATTTCTCCCTCATTCTTTCTTCTTCTTCTCTGGAATCCACGAAACCAGAGAGCTTTCTCCCCCTCGGCCGCCGACGATTTTCCTCCGATTCGACCTCCGTTCGTTCCGTTTTCTTCACGATTTCTCCTCCTTTCGCTACCCTAGGTATGAATCTACGTTCTTAGAACATTTATTTCAAGTTTTACGGAGTTTGAACAATTAAGATTTCGATTAGGTTTTCGTAAAAATCGAGATTTAGGGTTCAAAATCAATAGGTTATCGTAGATTATGAACGTATAGAACGTAGTGGACGTTATTGGACGAAACTAGATTAATTTGTGAAAATGTTCGATTTCGTGAAATTTTGAGATTTAGAGGAAAACTCGTAATTTGGGATTTGAGTTGCCGAGCGTGTATTGCTCGATAAAATAGCTCGATGAATTGGATTAAAGCTTTAGGAAATATCTTTAGTTAAGGTTTTGTTAATTTGGACGTTTAATAGCTTAATTCGGTTTTAACGGCAAATGTCGTGTTTTGCCTCAGGCGAACGACTCTCGTGGACGAAGCTCGAGGCTCTGTGCGCGCAAGGTAAGTTCTCGTGACTTACTCTGGCCGATTGGCCTACACCGTACGTCGATGTCGCGTCGAGGATCATTGGAGTGTTGTTTGTTTATACGTGTTGGTTGGGTAGTTAGGTTTGTTGTCTATAGGTTTTGTTTATTTGTCTTGATGGTATGTATGTTGATTGCTTACTTTCTGCTTATTAACTGTTCATGCATCACGTATTTCAAATGTCATGAAAATGAATGTTCCGCACGTGTTTTTAAGAAAAGAAACGAACCTCTGTAATTAATCTACGTAATCTGTATCTGGTTACGCGAGGTGGGGCTCAGGCATGGCTGTAGGGTTTGTGAGCATGTACCCCCCTCCTCTAGGTGGAAAGTGGTAGTTCGACCACAGAATGTATCCTTTCCATTTAGAGGGTTGATATCTCGGTAACAATCTGTCTGCGACGTAATAAAATGAAATGAATGAATCTGAAACTGTATCTGTATCTGTATCTGAATCTAAAATCTGCATGTTTTTCCGAATGGCATACGCACGCATGCATCTGCATTTACGAAGCTTACTGAGATTTCATTATCTCATAGATGTCTGTATGGTGTAGGTGACGTTTTAGGTGACATCGAGCCAGGTGAGGACGACGTTCCTCCTCCTGAAGTATGATGCAGTTGACGAAGAATGGCCCGTGGGAGTGTGCTGAGCAGTCGGTGCGTTTTGACCCGTGGGGACGTCTGTGTAAGTATTTTGGGGGATTTAATGGATAATACGAATGTATAGATGAACATATTAGGATGCTTGGATCTGGTTAGATGTTAGGTTCACGTTTTGATAGGTTTTAAATGTTTTTATGAATCTGGTTTATAAACCGTGTTTTTGTAAAGGTTTCATCGGAACGATTCTGGATTTAAAACAGGTGGATTAGTCGATTTTTAAACATATCCACGTGGTTCATTTTTAGGAAAATTAGTCTTGTTTAAAAGGAGTTTGAAGTGTTGAAATTTTAGGTGTGTGGTGTGCAGGGAAGGTGAAAGAGATTTAGTGTTTTGCTCTCTGGAATTTCGAATTCTAGAGAGCATTTTTATGAAACTGTTGAAATTGGAGAAGTGTCTCTGGAGTCTCGGATTCCAGAGATGAGACTTGTCGCTGCAATACAGCGACTGGTCGCTGCATTGTGCAGCGATCAGGCGCTGCATCATGCAGCGACTGATCGTTGCATAATGTAGCGATCGGGCGCTGCATAATGCATCGCTTGCAGCGATTGGTCGCTGCTTTTCTTTTGCCTCTGACTTCCGGTTTTGCCCTCCCTTTTTATTAGTTTAGTTTTAATTGATGATAAGAGTTTTAATTAATTGTTTTTAAATTGTTTTAAGTTTTAAATAATTGTTTTAAGTTCTTAAGGGTTTTGTTTTAACGACTACGTTTCCGCATAGAGTTTATTAAAGTATTTATTGGGATAAAAAAAATAGTACGGGTAAATTGGGTACGGTATTAGGGACGTTACAGAAAAAGATCGTGTTAAAACATAATAGAAATAAGAAATTTTAAAAAAAATTAAAAGTTTATGTGCTGGCCGGCGCGCGCAGGTGCCAGACCAACATCTGTCGATCGATTGGCGCTGTGCGCCGATTGATCGGCACTGGGCACTGTGCGCACCTGCAACACGCGCCCAGCTCGCTGTAACACCCAGTTCTATTAAACCAATTTCTATTCCATTATTTAATAGTAAGTATGTTGTGGAGAAAATTGAGGGAAATATTAATTAGGTTAATGAGTGACTATGTAAGGGCATAGTGGTAAATTGAGAACTTTTAATGGATAACCTATTTAAGGAAAGAGGCTTTGTGATTAATGCATTGTAACCGCCACTATTTCCCTATTTGTTTTTCCTCGGTCTTCAGCTCAAGCAACAGAGCCCTCTAGGCGATTCTCTCGCCCGATTTTCCTTCAACCTAGGTACGTTTTCCTCATTTTCTTATGTTTTAGTAGTTAGATGACCGAGGGAGTGCAATGCGAGGATTTCTAGGATGCTGCGAGTGAGAGTAGGTTCGGGTTATTGGTGATAAATGAGAATGCCGAGTAGCAGGGTTTCAAACTAGTTTCCTTAAATTTCTGGTGGAGCTTAGTGAGAGTTTGATTGATGCTCTGTTGTGACTCTAGGTGTGCGAGCTTCTAAGACAATTTACAGCAAAGCGATTTCCCGGAGACCAGGTAAGTAGAGTATGCTTGTGCCTTCGGGTATACATCACAAAACAGTAGGGTTGTGCATGCATCATATTTTGAAAATTTTGCGAAAATGAATTTACATGAAATGACATGGTAAAGAATGAACAGACTGTAACAGTTGTTAAGGGAACTAATCCGCCCCTTAATCAAGAGAGAGGATGTATGACTTTGGGGGAAATGATCCAAACCCCAATTTCACTGGGGGATCTGAACAGTTGTTAAGGGAACTAATCCGCCCCTTAATCAAGAGAGAGGATGTATGACTTTGGGAGAAGTGATCCAACTCCCAATTTCACAGGGGGATCAGATCAGAAACGAATGCATATGCAACTAAGATGAGAAAGTAGAAACAACATGTTTAGGAATTTATGTTTCAGCATTCCATTTCATTATTGCTTTACTTACTTAGCATTAGGCTAATAGATGAGTTTCGTGATGTAGGTGAAGAAGCATCTGAAGGTGTGTTCTCTGAATATGTTGAGGGTTAGGCTGTTGGGGGAGCACTTCAATGCCACAGATTGGTGATTCTGATGAGGCGGTTTAGCTGGTGTCAGTAGATGAGAAGGTTTAGTGAACCATGATTCATTTTAAGTTTTGTTGAGTTTTCTAATAACAGAAGTGGTTTTAATGTTTTTGAATACGTTGGTGAGACTTTTCTGATAATAGCACTCTATTGGTTTTTAACGTTAGCTCTTGCTGGATTTTTGAGTAAATGTAAGGATTTGGGTTGGTTCTAAATGGTTTCAGTGAAGTAAGCAAATTCCTTTCTGTAGTTAGAGTTGTGTGATATAGCAAAAGAGTAGTTGAAATGTTGCTCTGTTCTCTACCGGTAGATGTTGTCTTTCGATAGAAGTTGGGTGTTTTGTCCACCGGCGGATGTTGGAGGACTGAATCATCCGACTGATGTCACCGGAAGATGTCTTCAGTAGAAGTTTTGTTGTTTAGTGATCGGTGGATGTCGGGTATTAAACCTATCGGATGATGTAGTAGAAGTTCTGTCGTTTACTGATCGGTGAATGTCGGGTATTAAACCTATCGGATGATGTAGTAGAAGTTTTGTCGTTTAGTGATCGGTATACACAGTTTGTTCTTTTGGAAGACGTGAGTAAAAGATTTGTCGTCTTGTGATCGGCAGAGGCTGGATGAACGAATCATCCGGCTGACGTCATTGGTAGATGCGAGTAGCAAAACTTGTCGTTTTGCAATCGGCAGAGGTTGGATGAACGATTCATCCAGCTGACGTCATCGGTGGAAACCTTCGGTTTTATTTCTGCCCGTTTTGTTGACTTCCTTCAGCGGATGATGTGTTTGGCTTTTATGAACTTTAAGTATTTCACGCGTAAGCCTTCGTCTCTTCCGGCCGAATTCTTTTCTTAATATTTTTAACTGAACATTCGAACACTGTTTTATAGTTTTGCTTAACTTTGCTTTGCTCAAAGATTTTCCACTGCAAGTTTTTGTGTTTTTAGCAAACGTTCAAATTTGACTTTCGAGCGAAGTTTTAAATTTGGTCCGAAATTTCCTAGTTATGTTCGGGTTTATGAGTAACGAACTGAGTTTAGAAAACTTGGAGCGTTACACTTGCGCCTTGCGCGCCCACCTTCGACGTTCTCCCACTTTCTTCCATTTTTTTCCCAAGCCAAATAGTTCCAAATCACCCAAAATTTATCCTACACATTCCCGACACTTCCGACTCCTTGAAACGTAAAAATCTCAGAAAACTGACTCTAAAATATTAACGAAAACTTGAAGATAGTTGAAAACCGATGTCGTTTTCTCTAAAAAAAACCAAGCGGCATAACAACTGAATTTTCTAAAAAACCGAAATTCTGAAAATCAAACGGTTTATAAACATATTCAAACCTATTCCAAGAAACATGTACAAGAGTTTATAAAATACCATTTTTACACAAATAAAATCCATAAACTACCAAAATACAAATCACCCACACCTCCCGAAGACCATGGTCGAGACGCCCCGACAACTGCCCTGTAGCACCCGGTCCCATTAAACCAAATTTAATTTATCAAACTATGGTGTGCTAATTTTATGAAGAATTAGGAGAAAAAGGTGATTAGGTTAGTTAAAGTCTATTCAAGGGCAAAAGGGTAAATAGAAATTAAAAGTGGATAGCGTATTTAAGGAAAGAGAATTTGGGGTTAAATGCACTGTAGCCGCCACAATTCTGATTATCTTTTTCTCTCGGCCAACAGCTCTTCAGCAGACTCCCTCTAGGCGATTTCCCCTCTGATTTCATCCAACCAAGGTGAGTTTTGATTTAACCGCTTGCTATTTTAGTGCCTAGGTAGCTAAAGGATTTCAATGTATGCATTTTTGGAAATGCTGTGAATGCGAGATTTTGTTTGGGGTATAGTATGGAATCGGGAATGCTAGATAAACGAAAATGCCGAACTAGCTCATTAGATTTCTAGATAGTTTGGAAATGAAGTTTAATGCTCTGTTTGTGATTTAAGTGAACAGAATCCCGAAGTAGCTCATAACCAGGAACTCTCGGGGAATCCAGGTAAGTGAAGTAATGTGTGTGCCTTCGGGCCTACATCACAAAACAGTAGGTTTATGCATGTTTGAGTGTTTTCTTTATGTCATGCATCATGTTTTTGAAGAAATACGAAAATGAATTTACATGAAATGTTATGACAAGGCATGAACAGAACGTGTTGTGATAGCTATTAAGAGAATTAATCAGCCCCTTAACTGATGTAGTGGATTTATTACATTGGGAGAATTGATCTCACTCCCAAGGAAACTGAGAGATCAGATCAGCTATTAAGGGAATTAATCAGCCCCTTAACTGATGTAGTGGATTTATTACATTGGGAGAATTGATCTCACTCCCAAGGGAACTGAGGGATCAGATCAACTATTAAGGGAATTCATCCGCCCCTTAATCGAGTAGAGGATGTATAACATTGGGAGGATTGATCCCACTCCCAAGGGAAACAAGGGATCAGATCAGTTATGAATGAACGTGAATGCAACTGAGACGAGAAAGTAAAAACTGCATGTTTAGGAATTTATGTTTTAGCGTTTCATCATTTCATTTCATAATGCTTCACTTATTTAGCATTAGGCTAATAGATGAGTTTTGTGATGTAGGTGCTAAGGTAATCACTGGAGAGTTCTCTGAATTTACTAAAGAATAGGTAAAGTTGTTGAAGCACATTCATGCAGCGCCTTGGTGTCCTGATGAGGCGGTTTAACATTTTTCTGTAGGTGAAGTTTCAGTGGTTAAGTGGTTATTTGATGAGTATTCAGGATTTAATGACAGTAGCTATTTGATGTTTTATATCCTTGGGATTTTCTTCTCTGTCAAGGGAAACGTGATTTTAATGTTGTCAGTGTCTAACCTTTCTGAAGGGTCTAGAATGTCTGAGTTGTCCCCTGTTATGAAAAATCCGACTTGATTTTATTACAATCTGTTGGTTTGGGATTTTATAGGTTCAGAATACAAATGTTGGTTTTAAATGGTCACTTGTTGGAATTCAGATGTTATTTAGGGTCAGGTTATTTCGGATGTTTTGAGTGAAATCTGTAAGTTCAACCATCGGCGAATGAAGTTAACCGGTGGATGTATGTTAAAGTCGATCGGATGAATGAATCATCCGGCTGACGTCACCGGTGGATGTATGTTAAAGTCGATCGAATGAATGAATCATCCGGCTGACGTCACCGGTGGATGTATGATAAAGTCGATCGGATGAATGAATCATTTGGTTGACGTCACCGGTGGATGTATGATAAAGTCGATCGGATGATGGCTGACGTCACTGGTGGATGTATGTTAAAGTCGATTGGATGATGGCTGACGTCACCGGTGGATGTATGTTAAAGTCGATCGGATGATGGCTGACGTCACCGGTGGATGTAGGAAGTGTTTTGTCGTTTTGTGACCGGTTGATGGCTGACGTCACCGGTGGATGTAGGAAGTGTTTGTCGTTTAGTGACTGGATGATGAAGCCAAAGTTTTGTCGCTTTGTCACCAGGGAAGCCTTCTGGTTCCTGTTTCGGCCTCTTCTGTTGACTTTGCTCGGCGGTAGATATGTTTGACTTCTGTAACTTTTCAAATATTACGCGGTTTAAACCCTTACTTCCTTTGGCCGATTGTTTCTTAATATTTCAACCGATTGTTCAAACATTTCTTTTTATATAGTTTTGTTTAACTCTATTGTGCCTAAATGATTTCCGCTGCTAGCTTTTTAAAATATTACGAGGTTTTAGAAAATGTCAAATTTTAACTTTCGAGCGAAATTTTAAATTTGGTCCAAAGTTTCTTAGTTATATTCGGGTTATGAGTAGCGAACTGGGTTCAGAAAACCCGGGGCGTTACATTATGGTATCAGAGAAATTTTGTTAAACCGTTCAAAAGATTACTCATCAGTGCCAACCGACGCATGGAAGTACTTCAACAACTGTAAGTGTTTATGTTAGCCTTAGTTATTAGATATTTATGAGAGTATTTAACCTTGTCTAGGAATATAGAAAAATGGCTAGACGACCAGGAAGACCAAGACTACCAAGAGAGATACCAACTCCGAGACAGGAGGAGGACTCTAGTGTAATTAGGCAGCTGACGGAATTGGTGCGTCAGCAGACTGACATAGTGCGACAACAGTCCGACCAGTTAGGAGTGTTATTGAACCGAGAAGCACAAGGAAGTGCCAACTCGGGCTATGGCAATGAGCATACGGGGGACAGATTCCGCAGACTGCAACCACCCACATTCGATGGAAAGTCGCCCAACCCGATAATTGCTGAGGAATGGCTGAGGAAGGTTGAGAGTATGTTTAGGTGTGCCAATGTTGGTGAAGGGGAAAAGGTCACGTTGGCAACATTTCATCTGGCTGGTGATGCACAACTTTGGTGGGAGACAATTGAGACCACCACCGACGTTTTGGCGATGACTTGGTCGTAATTTAAGGATATTTTCTATGATAAATATTTTAGTAGCACTGTTCAAACCGCAAAGAAAATAGAGTTCATGCAGCTGAAGCAAACGGGGTCGGTGGCAGAGTACAGCAGACAATTTGAATCCTTGTCAAGATTTGCTGGACATCTTGTACATAGGAATGAAGATAAAGTGTTTCAGTTTATGCAAGGATTGAAGCCAGAGATGTACAGAGGAGTTAAGTTTACAGGTATTAAAGGCTTGTCCTTCAGTGAGGTTGTGTCCACAGCCTTGGAGGTGGAGGAAGCTGAAATGAAATGTTTGGGACTGAAGGAAGCCCCGCGAAAGTTCGTCTAACCCCAACAATAGAGAGGAATGAAGAGGCCAAATGAAGGCCAGAGTAGCCAAGGATCAGGGAGGAAGGTACCGGATAACAAGAAGTATCCCCAGTGCCCGAAGTGTTTAAAAAGTCACCTGGGTGAATGCAGGTTGGGTTCGGGAAAGTGTTTCAATTGCGAAGAAGTTGGACACGCCTTCAGGGATTGCCCGAGGCCCAGGATCACACGGTGTTTCAACTGTGGCAAGGTTGGTCACCTCAACAGAGACTGACTGGTCTTAAAGAGTAGCCCTGCTAAGATAAAGCCGAGGATATTCTCCATGGTGGAGTCGGGCAAAGATGAACAGCCTGCTGTTGTGTCAGGTACTATACTAGTCAACTCTTTACCCGCTTTTACATTGATAGACTCTGGTGCAACACATTCATTCATAGCATCGGCATTTGCCGATAAGTTAGATGTAAAGCTTACCCCTACTGAACATGTGTTTAATGTTGCTTTACCCTCCGGTGAATGCCTGCACTCTAACCAAGTGATGCCTGATAGTGTTGTATTAGTAGGAAATATGAATTTGCCCGCCGATCTCATTATTATGGACATAATGGGATTTGATGTAATCCTAGGAATGGATTGGTTGTTTAAGCATTATGCCACAATAGATTGTAGGACTTGAATTGTTAGTTTTCAATTCCCTGGTGGTTTAAACCATACCTTCCAAGCTCTAAAGAAGAGTAAGGAAATGACTGTGATGACTTCTGTCGATTGTAGACCTTCCTCATGCAGAGAGTATTTGTGCTTTTTGGCTAATGTCTTAGATACACAACTGGTAGAAAAATCAAGCCCCAAAAATGTTTTAGTTGTCCAAGATTTTCCAGAAGTATTCCTAGATGACCTTCCTGGCTTGCCACCAGATAGAGAAATTGAATTTGTCATAGATGTTTACCCCGGCGCTGAACCTGTGTCTAAAAATCCATATAGACTAGCACCAATAGAACTTAAGGAATTGAAGAAGCAGTTAGAGGATTTTTCGGAGAAAGGGTTCATACGCCCTAGCTTTTCACCATGGGGTGCACCTGTCCTTTTTGTCAAAAAGAAAGATGGATCAATGCGTATGTGCATAGACTATAGAGAATTAAATAAGCTAACTGTCAAGAACAAGTATCCACTGCCGAGGATTGATGATTTATTTGATCAGCTCAAGGGTGCACGGGTTTTCTCTAAGATTGACCTGAGGTCAGGTTACTACCAACTGAGAGTAAAGTCTGAAGATATTCCTAAGACAGCCTTTCGTACAAGATATGGACATTATGAGTTTTTGGTTATGTCCTTTGGATTGACAAATGCACCCGCACCGGCATACCGCGTACATCACCAACTGCGTTCCAATCATAGCTCTCCTCATAGCTCTCACCTGTAATGACGTCGTTACCTACACCACATAACACAAAACATAAGCCTAATGCTTAGTAAGTAGGGAATAATAGATGCAAACACATACAATGCACACACACCCTATCACATGCAGTTTCTACTCGCTCTGTTGTTCTCACTTTGTTTTCGAAATATTTATCTATCACCTAACAAGGTGGATCAAGCAGGCGCACATCGTATATCATCTAGGATAGCCCCACTTTGACCCAACAATACGATATTGAAGGCCACATCCGAGTCCAGCTCCAAGGATGGCCATACCCGATCCCTAGGCGCACATCCGAGTCCAGCTCCAAGGATTCATTTCCATCCGAGTCCCGCTCCAAGGATGGCACTACCCCAAAATCCTGGTGTACATCTGAGTCCAGCTCCAAAGATGTATTTTCCATCCGAGTCTCGCTCCAAGAATGGCACTAGGCACACATCCGAGACTAGCTCCAAGAATGTGTTTCCATCCGAGTCTAGCTCCAAGGATGGCACAACCTAATCCCCACACGTTTCACGCTCACCGTTCAAAACCATGCTCAAAACTCGTGTTTCGTAGTTGGAAAAACAATGATGCATGTCACACATATACTCAACACAAAACAAAACATAAACAAACAAACAATCAAGCAATCCTTACCGTTCCATGGTTTAGGCCCGAAGGCACAATCACAAGCAACCTCTACTTACCTGAACTCCTGCACCGCACTTACTCGCTTCGGCTACGTAAATTTCCCGACTCGGTAACCTATCACATTCACAAAATTTAATTAAGCATCACAATTCACTTCCAAAGAATAGCATCACAATTCACTTCTAAAGAATATTTAATCTAACTCTAACTACAAACAACTAACTTTAACACAACTCAATCTAAAATCCCGATTTTCCTGCATTTTCTGTGTCCAAAGTTCAATCGGTCATAACTCCCTCGTTTTTTATCAGATTTAGACGTGCCACTGTAACGCCCCGAGTTTTCTGAACCCAGTTCGCTACTCAAGATACTGAACCAAACTATAGGAGTTTTGAGAAAATTCTAAAACTTCACTCAGTGGACAAAATTTGACATTTTACATGGTAAACATTGAAAGTTTACAGCGGAAAAAAAAAATTTTGAGCAGAACAGAGTTGAGCAAAGCTATAAAACAACGTTTGAATAATCAGCTTTAATATTAAGAAATAATTCAGTCAAAAGAAATGAAGGCTTAAGTGTGAAATACTTAAAGTTCGTAAAAAGTCAAACGCGTCTTCCGCTAAACAAAGTCAACGGTTGTAACACCCGACATTTCGGCCAGGTGATTTTCTGACCATTTTCATTGTCACCCTCTTATTTAACCTTTATGATTTAAAATTTAATGTTAAGACAAATTTATTACAAGTTGTGTGAAACTAGGTTGGGTGGCAGTTTTTTAATTAAAATCGATGGATTTAGTATAAATAGGAAATGGAAACCTTAAACCTCATTTATTACCACTGTAGCCGACATTCCCTCTCGGCGATTCCTTCTTTCCCAAGTTCTTGCTCTCAGCTACCAGAACTTCCCTTTACCGACGGCTGGTTTCGAGCTTGCTCTTCTCTGCAAATCCACACCCGAGGTATGAAATGGACAATGTAGTCATTCATTCGTAAATAGAGCTCTGTTTTCAGCTCGGCACTGAGTTCGGATTTTTAGCAGTGGCCGAGTAGTTTAAGACTTTTTAAATCTGAGAGTAGAAATGTCATCCCGAATTGATTCTGAGCATTTTAAGTAACCAACTCGGATTTAATCAATGGTAAAACCTGTCCACCTAGTTTCGGATTTCAGACTGCAGTGTGTCAAACAGAGGAATCGGAATGACTTTAGCTATTAGATCCTAGGATGGTTTATGATTAGGACTATTAGGACTTTGTTTTAACTATTGTAATGTACATGTTTTAGGTGAAGAAGTTTAAAGGAAAGAAGCTCGGATTGCTAAGGAATCCAGGTAAGTGAATGTATTAAGATTTCCGGCCACTAGGGCCCTACACCGCAAGGGTATTAGGAAATCACTGAGATGTTAGCTTATTGACTATGATTTGTTATTTCCACGATATGAAGAAGTTGTGTAAGTAAATGTAAAGTTACAGGATGTTTTACTTGTCCTCATGATATGACTTCTCTCTATGAACTTTATGTCTATGCACTGTGTCCCTGTTATGATTAAGTTGAGAATATGAAAAGCAAATGTAACCAAGATTAAGTGCAGAGCGGGGAAAGACTATGTTATGTATGACTCGCGAATTCTCCCACTGGTGGAGGCCGAGTTAATGATATGTATGACTCGCGAAATCTCCCACTGGTGGAGGCCGAGTTAATGATATGTACGACTCGCGAAATCTCCCACTGGTAGATGCCGAGTTAATGATATGTATGGCTCGCGAATTCTCCCACTGGGGAGGCGAGTGATGTATCATGATTGCCGCGATAGGCAAATGATTATGTACGACTGCCGCGATAGGCAAATGACTATGTACCCCTGTCTTCCTCCCTCGTTCCCTGCCTTAATACATGTTATGTAAATGATAAAGATGAACATGAATGAAGAATGGTTTATGAATTATGTCTCTTTAAATTGTGTACTCATGTATATCTGTCAGCATGCATTCCTTACTAAGCATTAGGCTTATAGTTAAACCTTATGGTGTAGGTGAAGAAGGTTCAGGTGAGGATGTTATGTTCAAAGAGGATGCTTAAGGCTGGTTGCTGGAGGATGCTCAAGGTGACAGTGCGGGACTGGAGAGGCGATTTATGACCCCTGGTTAAGACTCTTATGTTACAGTATGTTAAAGGATATGGTAGCTTAAGTAGAATGAGATTATTTTAAAACGTTGAGCTTTGAAACTGTCTAGTGGATCACTGAGTCAGGGAATGATTATATAGATTTATAAATGATCTGTTGCTTAAGTCTTCCGCTATATGCATTTTGAATGAGTTGTGTTTTCTTTCTGTAGGGAGGAGTCATTTGATGATTTAGTGTTCTCTACGATAAGACGGAAGCTGGATGAGGCAATCGTCCGGTTGACGTCATCGGCAGATGCCGAAGGTTAATTGTTTGATGGTTTAGTCTTCCGGCTGACGTCATCGGCAGATGCCGAAAGAATAGTTGTTGATGGTTTAGTCTTCCGGTTGACGTCATCGGCAGATGCCGAAGGTGAATTGTTTGATGGTTTAGTCTTCCGGTTGACGTCATCGGCAGATGCCGAAGGATAGTTGTATGATGGTTTAGTCTTCCGGATGACGTCACCGGAAGATGTAAAATGTGTTTTTTCGATTAGCGACCGGATGATGTTTTAATTTAGCACGCGAGACCCACGTGCCCACCGGAAGATGTAAAATGTGTTTTGTCGATTAGCGACCGGATGATGTTTTAATTTAGCACGCGAGACCCACGTGCCCACCGAAAGATGTCTCCTTTTAGGTGATGTTAAGCGAGTCATGCGTAATGCACGTGATGACCGGACGACTAAGTTTCTGAGGGTTGTCAATGCATGCAACCCATGCAAACCCGAGTGGTATTTTGTTAAGAGAATTGAGGGCACTTCCTCTTTTCCCGAAATTGTCAAGAAACCGATGACCGAGTCCAGTCGCTCGACTCTGTGAAAGTTTGAGCCGACGAGGCGTGGGAAGTCGGGCATGAGAGGGTTCGTCTTCCTTAATGGTTCTGCGTCTCTATTACCAGTTTAGAAAAAAAAAAAATATATATGTAAAATGTGAAAGTCTGTTGAGAGATAGTAAGTGAATGTAATAATAGTAAAAGTCAAGCAAACGATTAATGAAAGGATATGAACACGTGACGGCTCCTGGCCGGGGTCGTTACAATTGTGGTATCAAAGCAAAACCAGGTTCTAAAACATATTCTGCAGACTGCCTTCCAGCACTGACTGTCACTTGAGCACACCTCAGCAACTGTAAGTATTTATGATTTCATGTATGTCATTAAGTTAAGTTATGCCTGTAATGATTTGTCTAGGAATCCCAAGATGGTTAGAGGTCAACAGAGAGAGAGCAATGTGGATAGCAATGCTATCGCTCAGTTGACTGAGTTGGTCATGCGCCAATCTCACCAGATAGAACGACTGATGACAGCTAGAGAAGAACAAGGCAACTCCAGTACTAACGCAACTCATGACCATGGGGGTGAGCGCTTTCACCGGCTTCGACCCCCGGTGTTTAATGGGTATGTTTCAGATCCTATTCATGCTGAGGAGTGGATCCGAAAGATTGAAGACATGTTTAAGTATGCAAAGGTTGACGAAGGGGATAAGGTCACCTATGCTGTCTTTCATTTGGAGTTAAGTGCAAGGCATTGGTGGGACTCGATCCAGAACACCGCTAATGCCGACACTATGACCTGGGGGATGTTCAAGACTGCCTTCTTTGACAAGTACTTTAATAGGACTCTTCGGGCCAACAAGAAGAAGGAGTTCATGAATCTACGACAAACTGGCTCTGTGACGGATTATATATGTGAATTTGATGCTTTATCACGGTTTGCTCCCTGTATGATTGAGGATGAGGAAGATAAGATTTACCAATTTGTTCAAGGACTGAAGCCAAGTCTGTACATGAAAGTGAAGACTGCTGGGATACATAATGTACCTTATGGTGAAGTGTCGGCTAAGGCCTTGGAGCTGGAAGAGGCAGAAATGACAGCATATGCACAACGCGAACAGCCAAAGAAACTCACGAAGGACACTCAGCCGCCACAACGTCAGAACAAGGGTTGGCAGCCACGACAGATCAGGGGACCACAGCAACAGCAGCATGGAATGAAGAGGCCCCTCAACCAGAATGATGACCAAGGAAAAGGAAAGAGACCTCTGGCGCCTCTATGCCCTACATGTCAGAGGAACCACCCTGGTGAGTGCAAGCTGCTTTCTGGCCGGTGTTTCAGGTGTGATAAGACCGGACACATGGTCAGAGATTGTCCCATGCCGCCAGACCTGAACCGTGCAAGGGTTGTACCCAGAGTGTATGCGTTGATGGAAGATGAGGGAGCTGATCAACATACAGTCATATCAGGTACCATCATGATCTGTGGTTTTGCTGCTTATACACTCATAGATACAGGGGCCACACACTCGTTTATATCAACCTTGTTTGTATGCAAACATAGCATAGGTCCCTTACCAGCTGAAAGGTCATATAGTGTTGTGTTGCCATCAGGATTAGACTTCTGGGCGCACTAAATCATGTAAATTTTTTAAACTTAAAAATAAATTTTTTTGGTTTGCGGACGCACAACTCTATAAGCTGCCTAATCACACTAGGCCTCTCCACCACTCGGCGTTTGGCATTTTCTTGGCATCTAGGGGTCTCCCTGGGCGTCGAGCCATTAACTACAGTCCTGTAAGGGTTAAATACTCTTAAATATCTATTAGCTAATGTTAAATAAACACGTTATAGTTTGAAGCACTTCCAGCAACGATTGGCACTGATGAGTAATCTTTTGAACGGTTTAATGAATGTCTCTGATACCATATGTATACGCCCTGAGTTTTCCTAAACCAGTTGTT
>CM039515.1:42385133-42422801 GCA_022432975.1 Begonia masoniana
CAAGGCGATGTAGTGGCTGAGCTAGTAGAGTTCCACGTCAGCCTCAGCATTGATTCTCGACATACCGTTAGCTTTAGATACCGCAATATTCAAAGAGTTAACTTTGGAAGCTGTGTCCAGCGTGTCAGCTTGCTTTCTTGCATAGCCCTTGAAGCCTACACTTTTGGATAGAATAAGGAGTTCAAGCTAATAAGTTGAGTGCAACAAAGTATAGAGTCATGTCATGGATTCTACGATAATTCGGATTTCAACTGTCTGTTTGATAAAATTCTCAAGTTTTCGAATCGATGGTTTGTTCCAACAGATAAAGAACTTCGAAAAGAGATCCTTTTGTAAGCCAGTCTTCTAGAATTTCCGTTCACCTGTCGATTTTTTTTTTTTTTTTTTTTTTTTTTTTTTTTACGGCCATTCCCAAGGTTTGTCTCTGGCTTGTTCCATTTACTCTTGCATTTCGTCATTGTTGAGTTGTCTATTTCTGTGTTTTCTTGGGTAAGAATATCAAACAATTTAGTTGGTCACAAATTGGAATATGGAAGATCCGTTTTGGCTTCAAATACTTTTAGAGATTCTGTTTTCGATGAGCGTGTTGTTTTTGAAGATTGTTCTTTGTTTGAAGACATGTTTCATGGTACAAAAACAAGCTCAGTTTGCATGTTTAGTTTTTATGAAGCATTTTGAGCAACTTTTGGGATTTTCTTCTGCAAAAATTTGAAATTTCGACACTGAAATATGTGATTTTGTTGTGGCAGAAAGCTTTGAAACATTATTCGTTGGTGTTTGATGCAATTTACACGCCGAAAATGACGAGACTTTTACGAGAAGCACAAGAAAGTGGAGCTGGTTTAGTGTTTGGGACGGAGATGTTCATCAATCAAGCATTCGTGCAGTTTGAAAAATTCACGGGTGTTCCTGGTATGAACTCAAATCTTAAAACTCCATAAAATCTATGAACAAAGCCACTGATTTTTCATTCCTCTCAAACACTTCTAACTGTCTCTTTCCTTTGCTTCATCAGCACCCAAACAGTTGATGAGAGATGTTTTGGCTCGAAACACCTGAAATGTCGACCAATTCTGCCTTTTTTTGGGGAAGAATTCTCGGTCGACTCGATGATGTTTCTCGTTAATTCCAATCAATGAATTTCGAGATAATTTGTATTGTCTTGGTCTGTTGTGGTACCATAGTTATGAGCTTTTAAGCAGTTCCTAGACAATCAAATACGTTGACTTTATCATTTACTCATTCTTCACATAATAAATTGACAATTGTTTGTTCAAATCAATGTTTTATTTTGTTTAATTATCTCAAAAAATGCTACTTAAACTTTGTAATTATAACATATATAATTATCTTTAGGCAATAAACTATTTGTATTAAACAAATTTAATGTATAAGAGAATGGAGTTCAATTTTAAAATTCTCAATTCAATTTGAAATCTTAATTTTGAAAATCTTAATAAAAAATTCTCAAATTGATTTATGTTTAAATTCAAGCGTTAAAAACTCTAATTTCAAAATATTGAAAATTTTTAAATAATAATTAAAATATTAAATGCACGGAAGTCTTTAAACAAAAATTCAAATATAAAATAATTTGATTAAAATTGAACTAAATGCAGAATTTAAGCAACTCATAAAACTTTATTATCAATAAAGCCAACATAAAAATTTTAACTGAAATACAAATATTAATTGTCATCGAAAATTAAAACATACTAAATTAAATTTATTCGTTTAAACCAAAAATATTTTCTTCTTCTGTATGCTCATTTACGTTTGAGAGATTCTCGAGCTACGTCATTTCTTCCTCCAACAAAAACTCACATACATCACAAAATTATAAACTATGAAAATAACTCAGTAAGCGAAAACATGTGCAAGTGCAAAATTAACATTACTTTTACCAAATCCTGATTTAACAGTTACATACTAATTGATACTCATTTCCCAATCTTCTATTAGACTTAGTCATCTTATTGTCGTTCAGGTGTCGTCATCTTACTTTCGTTCAGGTATAGTCATATCATTGTCGTTCAAGCGTAACCATCTCATGTTCAAACTCACCATCTCATTGTCGTTCAGGCTTTTGTTATCACATATTTTCCGTTCAAGCTCACCATCTCATTGTCGTTCTGGCTTTTGCTTTTATCTTTATACAATTCTATGTCAATTTCTAAACATGCATACTCAAATATCGGAAATATGTAATAAAATAATAAAAAAAAAAATAACATAGATTTTGTGATGTGGAGCCGTAGCCAAAACGTTGAAAATGTGGCATTTTCACTTACTTGGATTCCAAGCTGTTAGAGTTTATCAGGATTTTTCAATATTTCAATAATATCCCGCTTAAACAAAATATTGGTGTCAAATTTCCACTTAGTGAATTCAATTTCAGAAGAATTTGGACAGAATTTCTTTACGTGTGGTCTTAGGTCGGATCTGATCGAAATTTAGGTTGGTTTGGATGACTTTCAGAACTTTTTTGCCCAAATAAAATATTGGATATTAATTTTCCACTTTAATAAATTCATTTCAAAAGAATTTAGGCAGAAATTCCTTACCGGTAAAATTTTAGATTGGTTCGGTATGATTTGAGACAGAATTTGGGTCGGGTCTGGTTCAGTTGGACCGAATCTGGCTGGGCCAATTTGATTCAGTTCTGATGTGCCGGTTCGGTTGGACTTAAGTGAACCGGTTTGGTCTGGTCCTTTAAAAGAACCCAGTCTCTTATATTCGTCTTTCACCCGTTTGAGTTCTGTCGAGAGAAAGGGAGAGTGAAGCAGAGAGAGTTACAGAGCGAGAGAGTTAAGGACATCTAGAGAGAAATCTTACGCCAGTAATGGGAGTTCGCTCGATTGGAAGAAACTTCCAGCTGTCGCGAAGTGAAGCTCGGTCGAGAAGGATTTCGTCGCGTCAAAAAAGGTTTGCTGGAGAGATACCCAAATCTCTCTGGTCGGAGGAGTTCCAATGCGTTTGGAGGCCAAATGGTGGTCGGAGATAGAGGTAAGAGTTTCTGAACTCGAGAAGAAGAAAGCTGTGGTGTGATCTTCTCCATTACCGAGTTTCTCTATTTATAGGAGTTATGAACCAACATCTCTGAGAAATCTGAGTTCAGCTAGGATTTGCAGAGTTGGTAAATCCAATCTCAGCTCGGATTTTCAAAGATGCTCTTTGTTGAATCTGGTCATTCTCTTTATTTGGATGATTTTTAAACTAAAAACATCAATTGTTGTTACCCCCAAAATCTGAATTCAACTCGGATTTTTCGAGCGGAACTATATATGCTTCTAAACCTCAGATTATCAGAGATGAAATTTCCCCCAAATCCGAGATTCACTCAGATTTGCATCTGATAAATCCAAACCTTTTCTGTTTTTAAACGATTTTCAGGCTATGTTCATTCGATTATTTGAATTTTAGGTATTGTAGGAATTAAATCTTAGATTAGGTTTTATGACTTTGATTTGGGAAATTTTCGAATTTTGAAATTAAACTTTTGAATTGAACCCTAAACTGTTACAATCTTCTCTCCTTAAAAGAAATTTCATTCTCGAAATTTAAATTAGTACCTGAATAGGTCCCAGTGGGTAGTTCTCATGTCCTCTTCTCTTTCCCAAGTTGCTTCCTCAATGTTTCGATTTCTCCATAGTACTTTGACCAGCAAGATTTTCTTATTCCTTAATTCTCTTTCCTCCAAATCTAGAATTTGAATCGGCCTTTCTTCATATGATAGGTCAGGATTGATTGCAAAATCCAGAGATCTCATTGGTAAGACCTGTGAGGAATCTGGAACATATTTATTCAACATTGAGACATGAAAGACATTGTGCACGTGCTTGAATGAATCTGACAAATTCAACTGATAAACAACTTTTTCCACTCTTTTTGAGATTTCAAATGGTCCTATGAATCTCGTGCTCAACTTTATTTTTTTTTCAAAACGCATTACGCCTCTCATTGACGAGATTTTCAAGAAAACTTGATCCCTTACTGCAAACTCCAACTTTCTTCTTCTCCAATCAACATAGTTTTTTTGTCTACTCTGGGCCGTAAGAATTCTTTTCTAGATCAATGTAACAATCTCAGCCGCCTACCTCAAAATAGCCAGCCCAACAAGTATTCTTTCTCCCACTTCATCCCAATGCACTAGAGATCTACACTTTCTGTCATATAAAGATTCATAAGGTGTCATCTCAATCGAAGCTTGCTAACTGTTGTTATAGGCGAACTCAACCAATGTCACGTTTTTACTCTAATTTCTTTAGAAATCAATAGCACAAGCTCGTAACATATCTTCCAAGGTCTGAATCATCCTTTTTAATTGTCCGTCAGTCTGAGGGTGAAAAGCTGTACTGAAGTTGAACTAAGTACCCATAACTTTCTGCATACTCTTCCAAAATTGAGAGGTAAAATGCGTATCTCAATCAGACACGATAGAAATAGGTGTGCATGAAGTCTGAATATCTCCTAAATATAAACTCGAGCATACTGATCCATAGTATATGTAGTCCTTATAGGGAGAAAATGGGCCGATTTGGTCAGTCGATCAACTATAACCCAAATAGAGTCGTGACCCTTAATTGTCTTAGGAAGTCCCACTACAAAGTTGATTGGGTCCAAGCGGCGGAAACGCTTGATGATGGTGGTGGAATGATGAAGAGAAAACATAAAAAAAAGGTTAGTAGCAAACAACAATAAAACAGTGACAAAAATAGCGGAAAAACAGAGAAAATAGGCGTGAAATATTGAGAAGTGAGAAACGATTCTGTGATGTGGGTGTTGTTCAGAATGATGCGAAAATGATGGAGGAGGAAAATGAAGGACCCGAAGCCGACCCAAACGTCCAGGCGAATGGGTGACGAATTTCTTCGTTGCCAACGAAGGAATTTTCAGCGGAGGGGACTGGTTTGATCCACCTTCGACTGCTTTCTAGCTCAAAGGCTTGGAGCGAAGGATGGAGAGGAGGGCTCGACCAAGCAACCAACTTGGAAGAACCATGGAGGCTCGGCTCCTTGGTCAATTCATCACCGAATGCTCTCGGTGCTTGGCACCTACGAAGGAAATTCTTTCTTGAAGAAAACTCCTCTCTTTTCCAAATATTGATCAATTAGCTAAACCTTTACAAAGCTTAGAGTGAAGCTTAAATACAGAGGGAGAACGATCGGGGAGAGAGGAGGAAGAAAGCTGAAGGAGGAGCGTCTGCGGAAATTTGCCCTTTAATAGCCGTTGGACCCTGAACCGGACCGTGAACCAAACAGGGTCGGGTGAACTGGAAAAAAATTTGTTGGTGGCTGTTGGGCGCACGTGCTGCTCATCGATGCGTGCACTGGCATGCTGGCGCTCGCTGGTGCGCGTGCTGGCTGTCTGGCTCGAGCTGGCGCTGTCTGTTTGATGATGCACGCCAGCTGATCGACGAAATGCTCAAAAGAAGTTACAACTTGATCTTCAATGCCTTCTTTTGCTCCAAGCCTTGGATTCATCCTAACCTTCCTAAAGACTATTACAAACATCCAAAACAAAATAAAAGCAATGCTAAAGTTTGCCAAATCAAAATAAAAAAAATGGCTAAAGTTTTGCCAACAAAATAAGAAAATTGAAATACATGAATTTGTCTAAGGGAAGACAAATTCCCTCTTCAATTTAACGGGTTGTCACCTACAAAACTAGCAAAAAAATTAGATAATAAAGTTGGATAGAAGACGTACCTTGACTTGAGGTTGGGCCACGGACCACATGGCACATCATTCTCTCCGGGTTATTTGAAGATTTGACATCAAATCTTAAAACTTTGCTATTGCTACATGTGACACCCTTGTCATCCATTACCTTGGCCGATGTTCGTTTGATGGATTAGGAAGCCAAGAGTTCCTAAAAACACTCACAAACAAAAGACACAAACAACAAAAACAAACAAGAAAAAGTTTGACACACAAATACCATAGTTTTGGCCTTAGCAATAATTTCCAATTAATTCCACAAGTTTAGATAACCAAACCTTAAGAACTAATCTCCAAATATAGGTCCAAAATCACCGCAACTATGTTATCAATTGATGCAAAACAAATTCTAAACAAGAATCACAAAACAGAAAAATAATCGGCACAAAATAGAGCACTAAACCACATAAAAACTGCCCTAAAATTATAAACAGAAAATAGCACAATCCACATCTGAATAACCTAAAATTTTAACAGGGGTTAGTCCACAATATGATGAACATGTTGTAAAAATTTCAAATCAAAATTCATTACGAGCAGAGAATTATGCAAGTCCAAAGTATAAACAAAAACAATAAAAACCAGAAAAAAACAGATTCTAAACAACCTAGATTCCTAAACAGAAACTAGCACAATTCAAGTCCAAATATGTAACGACCCCTTTTCCCAGCAAGATATTGTCCGCTCTGGGGATTGGGCTGTAGCCCAATATCCTCCCCTCACGGCTTTGTTTGGCGAGCTAGTCGGTCACCCAACTTGGTACTACTCTTGCCGAAGCACTTTTAACTTCGGAGTTCTTATGGGATCCGTTGTCAATTGTGCTCCAAAACGCGTCTTTCTATCTTGGGAGAGTCTTTTTACATATGTTTCATTTCCACATACCACCCCAAGCGATGTGGGATTGTGACGACCCCTCTTTCAACGACCGAACCCTCCGGCCCAAGTCCAACCCAGGATCCGCGGTAACCCAGCACGTCATCCTCCAGCCCCAACCGGGCCGCAAAGGCAGCCTCTGAGGATTCGCGGAGCACTGGGTGGTTCCACCACATATGTGTCAAGTCGGGTCATCACAATCACCCCCCCTCGGGGGCCCAACGTCCTTGTTGGCCACATTTTCGGTTGGGTACAGGCTCTGATACCATTTGTAACGACCCCTTTTTCCAGCAAGATATTGTCCGCTCTGGGGATTGGGCCGTAGTCCAATATCCTCCCCTCACGGCTTTGTTTGGCGAGGACTTCCCAGTCGGTCACCCAACCTGGTACTACTCTCGTCGAAGCACTTTTAACTTCGGAGTTCTTATGGGATCCGTTGTCAATTGTGCTCCAAAACGCGTCTTGCTATCTTGGGAGGGTTTCTTTACATATGTTTCATTTCCACATACCACCCCAAGCGATGTGGGATTGTGACGACCCCTCTTTCAACGACCAAACCCTCCGGCCCAAGTCCAACTCGGGATCCGCAGAGTTTTAACACAGCACGTCATCCTCAGGCCCCCAACGGGGTCGCAAAGGCAGCCTCTGAGGATTCGCGGAGCACTGGGTGGTTCCACCTCATACGTGTCAAGTCAGGTCATCACAAAATATCCTAAAATTTTATCCGATGATAGTCAGCAATATGATGAATATGCTGTAAAAATTACAAATCAAAATTCATTATGGGCTGAAAATTATGCTACTCACAAAACAGAATAAAAGACAAATAATTATGAAATTTTTAAACCAGAATTTTAACCTAAACATTATAGAAAAATCTAAACAAAACAATGCTAATTTAGACAACAAATTAGCACAAAAAACTCTCATAAACATGAGACATCTAAAAACATTAAACAAAAAAAAAAAAAAAACTCAAGTTAAAAACACATTTGGAAAACACTAAAACAACACAACAGTAACGCCCCGAATTTTGTAAACCCGGTTCGCTACTCATAACACTGAACATAACTAAGAAATTATGGGAAAAATTTTAAAACTTCACTCAATGGTCAAAATTCGACATCATTTAAAAACATCAAAAACTTGCAGCGGAAAAACATTTGTGTAAAACAGAGTCTTTACAAAAACAGACTAGAGAATTCTTACAGTTTAAATAAGACAATAAGGAAAACGTTCGAAACTTCTCGGAGACATCTACAGCCAACTCGACGTTATTGTCAATCTAACGCCTACAGAGTTTGTCGACTCCGCCCTTGGACAACATGCCCGTCTACGGCTCTGGACGACGAACTCTGGACAAGCGATTTTGGACGACTAGCTCTGAACAAGCGACTTTGGACGACTAACTCTGGAGATAGTTTTATTGTCCACGGAACACATGACTTTGTCGTCCGCGGTCCACGTGACTTACTCGTCCACGGGGTTACATAAACTCATCGTCCACAGACAACGTCCATTGACTTGCTTAAATTTATCGTATACGGACCACGTGACTCTGTCGCCCATGGGTCACGTGACTTTATAGACTTGGACAACTACACTTCAGACAACTTGTCCACAAAGTAGACAACCATTTTTGCTAAGAACTATGGACGACTATTCTTTCCCACAGTTTGGACGACTAATTTGTCTACAGAACAGACGACTGATTCCACTTACAACTTTGAACGATGTTCTCATCCATGACTTTGGACGATGTTCTCGTCCATGACTTAAACAAAACACACTGTCTGGCGATCTCCATACAAAAGACTTCTTTCGACAGGACACAAGCACCATTCCCAGAGAGTTTTCAATCCAAAATCAAAACATTAACAGTCATCACTAATCCAAAAACTCAGTCAAATCCAGACCTCTAGTAGAAACAACAATAATCTAAAACTTAGTCAAATCCACAAAGAAAACTACGATTAAAACCAACTATATCCCAATATTAGAATAACTTCAAAAAAACGTTTCAAAACATTAAAACTAACAATGTTACTAAAATCCTCAACACACTTTAACTAGACGATTGTCCATTAAATTTCACACATACTACCACTGGTTAAACCGCCCAATCAGTTGCCAAGTCGTAGCTTGGATGCACTCCCCCAACCGCTTCTATTCATTCCTCAACAAGATCAGAGAACACACTAGTAGTCTCTTCTGCACCTACATCACAAAACTCATCTACTAACCTAATGCTAAGTAAGTAGAGCAATAATGAAATGAAATGCTGAAACATAAATCCTATTCATGCAATTTCTACTTTCAGAACTCAGTTGAATTCATAATCATTCTCTGCTGATCTGATCCTTCTGTTCAATGGGAATTGGATCAGTTTTCTCAAAGTCGAATATCCTCTAACTCGATTAAGGGGTGGATTAGTTCCCTTAATAGCTGATCTTGATCCCTCTGTTCGATGGGAAGCGGATCATTTTTTCAAAGTCGAATATCCTCTAACTCGATTAAGGGGCGGATTAGTTCCTTTAATAGCTGATCTGGTTTATTCTGTTCATGCCTTACCGTGTCATTACATGTAAATACATTTTCGTATTCTTTCAAAATATGTTGCATGACATTCTGAAAACATACAAAACATGCATAAATCCTATTGTTTTGTGATGTAGGCCCAAAGGCACACACAAACTCTACTTACCTGGCTTCTTGAGAGATTTCTGGTTGCAAGCTACTTCAAGAGTTGGCTCACCTAAAACATAAGCACAACATTACTTAACTTCATTCTAAACTATCCAGAAATTTTTAGGAAAACTAGTTTGGAAGCTCTGTTCATCGTGCATTCCCGATTTAGCACAAAACCTGAATCTGTTCCCACTCACAGCATTCCCAAAATACGCATCTATAATCCCCTCTATCATCAATAATCACTAATACAACAAGAATTCAAAGTAAAACTCACCAAAGTTGAAGAAAAATCGGAGAGGAAGTCGCCTTGAGGAACCTGCTGAGCTTGAATGCCGAAAGAGGAAAAATGGAAACAGTGGCGGCTAAACCTTCATTAAACCCTCCTTTTATAACACATTGCTCCACAATTACACTTATTCCCTTGACTAACCAACTTTAACCTATTTAAGCAACCAATCAAATTTACTTAATTCTATAAAAATAAAAGTCACAAAATGTTGCTAATAAAATCAAGACTGACAATTACCGGTTGCTACAACAACAATTTTCAGCAAAATAAAAACTAACATGAGAATTCGGTTTTAACATTTCATTTTCTAATCCATTCTCTATGTAAATTAATTTTTCCAACACAAACCTGAACAACTAAACATGGGTCTAAAAAACAGAAAACAAACCACTAAAAACAATCACCTAAACATGCTTGACAAACAACAAATCAATGGATGAAACACAAGTGGGCATGACTCAATAATAGCCTCAACAGGGAACTCAAACATCACACTAAATAGAAACAAATCCAACAAAATAAATAACAAAACAGCAAGCACAAAAGACACAAACAGAACATGCTTTTCATTCGATAATCATTTCAAAAATTAAACCAATACGGGTCATAGTTAATTCATCCTTGCTTATCAGAAACATGAGGTTAATATGGTTAAAATTATATCAGTTAATCCTCAAGAAAACAGCAAATTCCAAAACATAGACACAACACAACATGATGAAAAACAGCTTCTAACAAATCACAAATATAAAATAAACATGTTTTTCAAGAGAACATTATGAAAATTAAACAGATACGGGACATGGTTAATTCATGCTAGCTACTCAGAAACATGAGGTTAAAATGGAGAAATTTATATCAGATAATATCACAGCAATGTGCTGCCAAAGAAACAGCAAATTCAAACACAAAAACACAACACAAACATCACAAAAAAAAATCACAAACATAAAGTGAACATGCTTTTCAAAAGAACATTCTGAAAATTAAAAAGATACGACCATGGTTAATTCATGCTAGCTAATCAGAAACATGAGGTTAAAATGGAGAAATTTATATCAGATAATATCACAGCAATGTGCTTCCAAAGAAACAGCAAATTCAAACACAAAAACACAATACAAACAACACAAAAAAAAATCACAAACATAAAGTGAACATGCTTTTCAAGAGAACATTCTGAAAATTAAACAGATACGACCATGGTTAATTCATGCTAGCTAATCAGAAACATGAGGTTAAAATGACGAAAATTATATCAGCTAATATCTCAACAATGGAATCCAAATAACCAGCAAGTTCAACAACAAAAACACAATGCAAACTACGCAAAAAAATTTCACAAACATTGCTCTCAGTCAACAATTTCGAAGAGTCTCCTAAGAACAGAAAAAAAAATTCAGCAAACACAAAAAAATAAAATCACAAACAAAAAGAAAAATACAAACACATCCTAAACATGCTGGAATTTAACACAACTTGAACCTAAACATTCTATACAGAATAGGGATAATTTAAGACATTAAATTAACACCTAACAGGGGACATTCTAGACAACAAAACACAAAAATTAAAAACAGCAAAACAGATTTGCAAGACTTTAGCAAATCAGAAAATAAAACTACACAAACATCTAAACATAACATGTAATTATCGGACCAGAAAACAAAATCTACAACAGAGACAAAAAAATCATAGAACAGAAGAAAAAATTCACAGAGACATGTTGACAATTCGAAACACCCTAGAACAACCTATCATACTAAACAACACACTAAAAACAAACTCACATGCTGGTGGGTGAAACTGAAATGAAACACAGACAACCGAAGAACATAAACTAACGGAGAATAAAAACAGAGCAGAGAACAAAAGACAGAAAATAGAGCAACAAACCAGAGAGCTTCCAGGTTCGGCTTGGATATCAAATGATGGGGTCCAGGTGGCGGAAACGCTTGATGATGGTGGCGGAATGATGAAGAGAAAACACCAAAAAAAAAAAAAGGTTAGTAGCAAACAACAATAAAACAGTGACAAAAATAGCGAAAAAAAACAGAGAAAATAGGCGTGAAGAATTGAGAAGTGAGAAACGATTCCGTGATGTGGGTGTTGTTCAGAATGGTGCGAAAATGATGGAGGAGGAAAATGAAGGACCCGAAGCCGACCCAAATGTCTAGGCGAATGGGTGACGAATTTCTTCGTTGCCAACGAAGGAATTCTCGGTGGAGGGGACTGGTTTGATCCACCTTTGACTGCTTTCCAGCTCAAAGGCTTGGAGCGGAGGATGGAGAGGAGAGCTCGACCAAGCAACCAACTTGGAAGAACCATGGAGGCTCGGCTCCTTGGTGAATTCATCACCGAATGCTCTCGGTGCTTGGCACCTACGAAGGAAATTCTTTCTTGAAGAAAACTCTTCTCTTTTCCAAATATTGATCAATTAGCTAAACCTTTACAAAGCTTAGAGTGAAGCTTAAATACAGAGGGAGAACGATCAGGGAGAGAGGAGGAAGAAAGCTGAAGGAGGAGCGTCTGCGGAAATCTGCTTGTTAATAGCCGTTGGATGCTGAACTGGACCGTGAACCAAACCGGGTCTGGTGAACTGGAAAAAATTTGCTGGTGGCCGCTGGGCGCACGCGCTGCTCGTCGATGCGTGTACTGGCCGACTGGTGCTCACTGGTGCGCGTGCTGGCTATCTGGTGCCAAATAAATTAAGGTCAACTATTTCGTAATAATTTAATATATTTAATTAATCATGCATCTCAAAATTCATATCTACCTCTTAGTACCATAGAAACATGTAATATCAAATTTGCCCGTCGGCACAATTCGAATTAAACAATAAACAACATGATAGATTATTCAATGAAAAATAAGCAACTTGCATAGATCTCAATAAATCATGTGACGAGTACTTTCTCTCATAACCAAGAATTAAAACTTAGCCCAAATTCATGGCAATAAAATATCAAAGGAAAATATTCATCAAACGAGAGTTAAAGAAAATAGCAGAAGAATTTAATCCAGTCAATTTCGTAGCAACCACACCTCCCCCTTCCTTTTCTCTTCTGGACCGCTTCTCCTCTGGTGGTCTCTGTTTTTTTTTCTCGTAATCTCTATCTGGTGGTCTCCATTTCGCTCTCCTTCCTTGTTTTATGTTCCCTTCTCTCCCCCGACAAGATCAATTTCCCTTCCTTAATTCTAAGAATTTCTCCAGCAATTCTCTCTCTCCTTGATTCTAGGCATTTTTCCTTCAATTTGTTCCTTCACTTTTGGTCATTCAAATAAAATCAAATCTTCTTTTTTTATTTTCTCGCTAGTAAATATGTGACCAAACGTGATAACAATAAAATTCAAATTAGTGCTAATAATCTGATTTTTCTGAAAATAAACATAAAATTCTTAAAATCTTTCAATACTACAGCAACCTACAGCAATTTTTATTATTTTTGACCTATTTCCTTTTACATTCACTCAAATCATACGAGTTATATCAAATAAAAATAGTATAAAATAACTCTTTTTTAAGAGTTATCAAATACCCCCAAACTTGAACCATTACTCGTCCTCGAGTGATGCAAAATAAAATCAACATTATAGAATTTCCAAGGTAACATTAATGAATTTCATGCAATTTTCAAAATATTTCAAAACTTATAATCGTATGAAAAATTCCACTAGCACAATTAAAATCAATTAACACAGAGTTATTTCTCAATAAAATAATTTCTCAAAGTGTGTGTGCGCTCAAACTCCTCTTCAACTTGTTAAGTTCAATCATCAAAAATAAACTTCACAGTTAATATTATAGATTGCTAACTCTTCAATGCTTTTCCTAAGTTAATTAGATTTCAAAGGGTTTTTTTTTTTATAAATAAGGGGGATATGTAACACCCAGAATTTTCCTGCAACGTGTGTGACATTAGGTTTAGGAGAGATAGGATGGCTTAGTGTTAAGTGATATTAAGTGATGAAAGCGGATAGAAGTTTGACAATTCAAACTTCAAAAAAAGTTTGAAAAGTCAACCTATAAAAAGAACTAATAGAATTTAGGTGCAAAAAGTAAATGAAAAGGTATAGAAAGTGGTGAAATTAATGTGGCTTCACGTTGGAAATACATGTGAGAAAAGTGGAAAAAGAAAAACAATGCCAATGGTTTGAAAAGTCAAAGGAACATGACAACCAACCAATATAAATTTTGTTGAAAATTCAAAGCATATGTGAACCAATAGTGTAACGCCCAGGTTTTTTGGGTTTCCGCTCCAAGGGTATTTTTGTAAATAAGTAAATTAGGTCCGTTTTGTGAGCGGGAGGTTTTATTAGGACCCTGGGAATTTATGATGATTTTTAGAAGAATAAGTAAATTTTTAGAAATCCAATCGATAGTGTAACGCCGAGTTACGGTTTTCCGCGTATAGTGTTTTAAGTCGTAAAAATAGTAAATAAAGTCCGTTTTGTGAACGGAGAGTTTCGTTAGAACCCTAGGAATAAGTTGGAATATTTGGAGAAATAAGAAAATTTCGGAGAAACCAAATTGATAGACAAAATAACGATTTAAGCTAAAGAATTGAGGGATGGGCAAAAAGGTAATTTTGATAGGTTAAAAACTTAATAAAAAGACAACTCTTCTCTCTCCTCTTCTCCATTTTTACGCCAAGGCTCCAGGGAGCTTCTTTCTTCCTTCCTTTGGCGATTCTTCCCCTCTCCATCTCCATTTCTCTTCAACGATCGATCAACGCCTCCTCCTTCATTGATTCCTTCTTCGATTTGCCTTCTCCAATCAACGTTCTAGGTAAGCTCCGGGTCTTTAGCTATGTTTTGTTTAGTTTTAAGGATGGATTTTGATTAGGGTATTTTCGATTTAGGATTGAGAAATCGTAGGTTTAGTTAGGAATCGTTAGTTTAATGATATTAATGTCCGTTGATGTTACATTTGTCGTTATTTTGAAGGTTGGAGTGAACTTATAAGAGTTGGGTGATTGTTAGGTTGATTTTTGGCTTGTTGGAGTTTAAGAAAAATCCACCCATGGAGCTTAAAAGTTGGCGAGCACAACGTGCTCGATAAAATGCCCGAATGAAGAAAATTGAAGTTTTAGGAGGAATTGCCTTAGCTAGGAACCTTGTTTGACTTTGGGATTCATTTATTATGGATTGGTTTTGATGCTTTTATTTATGGAATGCCTTAGGTGGACACAGCTTTTGGACGGTGCTCGGCTTGCTACGGACGCCAGGTAAGTGGGTGTTAGGTTTCCGGCCCTTAAGGCCCTACATCGTGTCAACGTTAGGCTTTTGTTGTTTTGATGATGATTTTATGATTGTGGGGTTTATTGAGTCGGGTAGCCTAGAATGTTAGTTATTAGTTGTTTGTGAAATTCGTTAAGATTAGTGTATGTCTATGTATGTTGTGAATTGGTCGGTGATTTGTCTTGATGATATGTTATACGTAGATTCCTCATGCATCATATTTTCTCAAATGTCATATGAAACGTTTCATGTATGATGTATGTAAAAGAAAGGTATCGGTTAAGTGTGGGTTGGGACAGTATGGCCAGAACAACAAAACCAATGTCACTTCCATTCGATGGACTATGAATACGGCCGAAAGGACTATGTACACGCACTTGGCCTACTCCCTGGCACATCCCCACCTTAATCCATGTCAACCAAAAGAAAAAGAATAAGAACAAGTATATGAACATGTTTTATGAAAAGAATCATGCATTCATGCATATGTAAAGTATAGTGCATCCCCTTACTAAGCATTAGGCTTAATGTTTATGTTGCATGATGTAGGTGACAGGTGTGAAGGTGAGAGTTCTCTTGATGTCAAGGAATAGGTGGTCGACGGATGGTGCTCGTGGCGACGGGGTGTGTTTTGGTTTGGCTTGATGGTCCGATGGTGCGCCCCGAACTGTTTTGTGGCAAAGGATGTGAGTTAGTTTTGTTGGTTAAAAAGATTATGGATTTTAGGGTGTATAGTTAGGTTTATTGTAACACCCGACAACTTCAGCCAGGTGACTTCCTAACTGTATTAACGGTCATAAATATTCAATCTTCACAGTTTAGAGTTTCATACCAAGAATAATTAATTTCGTGTGGATTTAAACTAGGTTGGGTGGCAAAGTTGTAATAATGGAGGGTGATGACCAGTATATAAAGAAAAAGGAAATGTTTTAAACCTCATTTAAACCACTGTAGCCGACACCTTCCTTTTCGGCGATTTCTTCTCTCTCGAGCTCTTGCTCTCTGCTTTCAGCATACTCTCTTCGACGATCGGTTTTCTCTGCCACTACTCAACTACTCTGTGCCCGAGGTATGCAATAGACAACGTAGCTATCTGTTAGTTTGTTAGCCCTGTTTTCTACTCGGCATTGGAGTTTTGGATTTTCCAATGGCCGACTAATAATAGGAACATTTGAAATCTGAGAGTGGGAATGCTTTTATCAAATCGATTCTGGACATTTAAAACAACCACCCCTGAGTTATCGATAATCGAATCTGTCTGTTTTGGTTTTGGGATTTCAGACTACATTGAGTATTAAACTAAGAATTCGGGAATGACTCTTAGCTATTAGACCCTATGATGGCTTATGAGTAGAGCTTTTAGGATTTTGTTTTAACTACTGTAATGTAAATGTTTTAGGTAAAGAAGTCTGAGGAAAAGGAGCTCTCATTGCTAAGGACACCAGGTAAGTGAATGTATAGGATTTCCGGCCGATAGGGCTCTACATCACAAGGATGCTAGATAGTAACTGATATGACGATTAGAGGTTATTATGCTACAGTCTAGTACTTATGTTGACATTTAGTTTAATGGTAAGTTTTCATACTAGATGAATGTTCTGTTCTGTAGTCTGAATGAGTTAAGAATTCCCATGTCCATGCATTATCAATGTTTTATGCACATGAAAATGTTTTAAAAGCATGTTTTCTCATGATCAAGATAAGATGATAAAATCCCTGCAACGTGGTTGAGTGAGGGTTGGGGGCGGTTCGGCGTATGTCACAGTCCAAAGAAGGACATATGAATACGACCCGCAGTAGGGACCATAATCAAACTCACCGTCGAACCCCCTTTACCGGCACAAATCCTCTCTCATTCCACACAACTTAATTGATGAATATGAACAATGATTATGAACAATGATTATGAACAATGATTACGAATGATGATTATGATTCATGATTATGGATGATGATTATGAACAAGAAAAGACTTATGACCATGTATTTCTCTGAATTATGCATTCATGCATTCATATTATTGTTGCATTCCTTACTAAGCATTAGGCTTATAGTTGAACCTTATGATGTAGGTGAAGAGTTAATAAGTGAGGATTCCCAATTCCAAGAGAACGTTTAAAGCTGGTTGCTGGAGGATGCTCAGTGTGACAGTGCAAGGTTGGATAGGCGATTAAGCTCCCTGGTTATGCTCATAGTAAGTCAGAAAAGTTTATGAAGAACAGATGACTAAGTAGAACAGAATTACTTATAATAATGAGATTCGGATTTGAATGGTCTGTCTTTAGAGTCTGAATACGATATTAAGGATTATTGAATGGTTTGTTTTGCTTAAGCCTTCCGCTATGCGTATTTTGGATGAGTTTATGATCCTTACTCATTGAGGTTTATAGTTACTGAGTTAAGATTCGGGTGAGTTGTGGTATGTTCTATTGGATGAGGTTGTTTGATGATTATGGTGTTTGCTGCCGTGTGATAGAAGCTGGATAAGGTAATCATCCGGCTGACGTCATCGGCAGATGTAGAGTGTTTAAGCCATCGGATGATGGAAGTGCTATTTTGTCGTCTAGCGATCGGCAGATGTAGAGTGTTTAAGCCATCGGATGATGGAAGTGCTGTTTTGTCGTCTAGCGATCGGAAGATGTAGAGCGTCTAAGCCATCGGATGATGGGAGTGCTATTTTGTCGTCTAGCGATCGGCAGATGTAGAGTGTTTAAGTCATCGAATGATGGAAGTGCTATTTTGTCGTCTAGTGATCGGCAGATGAAGAGCGTTTAAGCTATCGGAAGATGTAAGTATAGTTTGTCGTCTAGTTACCGAATGATGTGAGGGTTTTCATGTCGTTTAGTGACCGGGTCATGTTTTAATTATGCACGTGAGGAGCACATGTCCATCGGATGATGTTCCCTTATTTCATCGGATGATGTAGAGAGTTTCTTCACCGGATGGTATAAATACGGTTTTTTCATCTAGGGACCGGTAGATGTGGTTTGTTCCTCTATCGGTAGATGCAGTCTAAAGCTTAAAGTTTTCCTTCACTAGCCGATACACATTGCATTGCCCGCCGGCAGATGCGTAATGTTTTTTTTTTGCTGGTTGAGGCTTAGCGAATCGCGTATGACATCTTAAGTTAAATTATGTTTCAAAAAAATAAATAAAATACACTACTAATAATGAATCATGTGTAAGTAACAAAAAATTAAATAATTAAGAAAGATATGGATTATGTGACGATCCCTCTCGGGTCGTTACAATTATGGTATCAAAGCAAAACTGGGTTCTAAAACCGATTCTGCAGACTGCCTTCCAGCACTGACTGTCACGTGAGCACACTCCAGCAACTGTAAGTGTTTATGATTCTAGCAATGTCGTTAAGTTAAGATGTGTTTATGAGTAATTGTTTAGGAATCCCAAGATGGTGAGAGGTCAGCAGAGAGATGATAATGTGGATAGTCACACTATTGCTCAGCTAACTGAGTTAGTAATTCGCCAATCCCGCCAAGTTGAGCAGCTCATGACCGCCAGGGAAGAACAAGGGAATTCGAGTACGAATATTGCCCGAGAACATGGAGATGAGCATTTTCACCGACTTCAACCCCCGATTTTCAATGGTCAAGTTGCAGATCCGGTTTCTGCTGAGGAATGGATTCGAAAGATGGAGGACATGTTCAAGTATGCAAAGGTGGAAGAGGGAGATAAAGTCACATGTGCTGTCTATCACTTGGAACTGGATGCAAGGCATTGGTGGGACTCGATCCAGAGCACGACTGACGCAGGAGCTATGACCTGGGGAAGGTTTAAGACGGCCTTCTTTGACAAGTATTTTAATCAAACTGTTCGGGCCAATAAGAAAAAGGAGTTTATGAATCTACGACAGATTGGTTCGGTAACAGATTACATATGTAGGTTTGAGGCCTTGTCTCGGTTTGCAACCCGTCTGGTTGAAGATGAGGAGGATAAGATCTATCAATTTGTTTAAGGACTGAAGCCAAGCTTGTATATGAAAGTGAAAACTGCTGGTATCTACAATGTGCCGTATACCGAGGTCACAGCTAAGGCCTTGGAAATGGAGGAGGCTGAAATAACAGTGTATGAGCAGCGTGATCAGTCAAAGAAGACTACCAAGGATGTCCAACAGCCACCACGACCGAACAAGGGCTGGCAGCCACAGCAGAACAGGGGACCACAGCAGCAGAAAGGTGTGAAGAGGCCATACAACCAGAATGATGACCAAGGAAAAGGAAAGAGGCCTCTGGCACCCTTATGCCCTACCTGTCAGAAGAACCACCCCGGCGAATGCAAGTTACGTTTTGGCCGCTGTTTCAGATGTGATAAGGTTGACATATAGCCAGAGACTGCCCCATGCCGCTAGATCCGAACCATGCAAGGGTAGCACCTAGAGTCTATGCAATGATGGAGGATGAGGAAGCCGTGCAGCATACAGTCATAACATGTACCATTATGATATGTGGTTTTGCTGCTTACACACTTATAGATACGGGAGCCACGCACTCGTTTATATCAACCTTGTTTGTATACAATCACAACTTAGAACTTTTACCGGCCGAAAAGCCATTTAATGTTATGTTACCATCAGGGAAGTCCCTACATTCAGAACAGATTGTTAAAGGTGATGTTGTATCCTTAGGAAGTAAGAAACTATATGTAGAACTGATTGTAATTGACATGAAAGGCTATGAGGTGATATTAGGAATGGATTGGTTATTTAGGCATTATGCCACAATAAGTTGTAGATCTGGGATGGTTGATTTTCGACCCCCAAATGGTGATCATTATTCCTTCCAAGCTATTCCTAAGATAAGCAAAATACCGATTATATCCTCACTAGAAATTTACCGGTTACTGAAAAATGGTTGTGAGAGTTACATAGCTAGTATAATGGATGTTCGGGTGAAGAATAAGATAAAGTTACAAGATATCCCCATAGTCAGAGAGTTCTCTAAGGCATTCTTGGATGATTTGCCAGGATTACCACCTGATAGAGAAATAGAGTTTGTAATAGATACGTACCCTGAGGCCTTACCCGTATCTAAGAATCCTTATCGGATGGCACCTGTTGAACTAAAGGAGTTAAAAGTCCAACTGCAAGAATTAGTAGACAAAGGATTTATACGCC
The DNA here is from genome assembly GCA_022432975.1 of Begonia masoniana. NCBI lineage: Eukaryota > Viridiplantae > Streptophyta > Magnoliopsida > Cucurbitales > Begoniaceae > Begonia > Begonia masoniana. The sequence goes on from CM039515.1 coordinate 42,405,082, forward strand.
CTAGCAGTTCTCCTTGGGGTGCACCTGTCTTATTTGTCAAGAAGAAAGATGGTTCCCTTAGAATGTGCATAGACTATAGGGAGCTAAATAAGTTGACAATCAAGAATAAGTACCCCTTACCTCGGATTGATGATTTGTTTGACCAATTGCAAGGAGCAAAGGTGTTTTCAAAAATAGATTTACATTCGGGTTATTACCAACTGAAGGTTAGGGAAGGAGATATACCAAAGACAGCCTTCAGAACCCGTTATGGACACTACGAATTCTTGGTCATGTCATTTGGACTGACCAATGCACCTGCAGCCTTTATGGACTTAATGAATCGAGTGTTTCGTGAGTATTTGGACAAATTTGTAATTGTGTTCATAGATGATATCCTGATATACTCACGGACTGAAGCTGACCATGCAGAGCATCTAAGAGTAGTTTTGACAACATTGAAGGAGCACCAGCTTTATGCCAAATTGTCCAAGTGTGAATTTTGGTTGGACAAGGTTAATTTTCTTGGTCATGTAGTTTCTGCTAATGGTATATCAGTGGACCCGACCAAAATTCAGGCAGTAGAGGATTGGCCACAACCAAAGAATGCCAGTGAAGTCCGCAGTTTCCTTGGATTGACAGGCTATTACAGAAAGTTCATCAAAGGATTTTCTATGATAGCTAAGCCCCTGACGAATTTGACAAAGAAGGACAATAAGTATTCATGGACCGAAGCTTGTGAGGATAGCTTCCAGACATTGAAAGTGAAGTTAACAACAGCCCCGGTATTGACCCTTCCAACCGAAGAAGGAAAGTTTAGCGTATTTTGTGATGCATCAAAAGTTGGTTTGGGCTGTGTTTTGATGCAAGAAGGCAAGGTTGTAGCATATGCCTCTAGGCAGTTGAAGAGTTATGAACAGAACTATCCCACCCATGATTTAGAATTAGCCATTGTTGTTTTTGCCTTGAAGATTTGGAGACACTATTTATATGGACAGCAGTGTGAGGTGTTTTCTGACCATAAAAGTCTGAAGTACCTCTTTACACAAAAGGAATTGAACATGAGGCAGAGGCGTTGGTTGGAATTTGTTAAGGATTACGACTTTGAGATCAAGTATCACCCGGGTAAGGCTAACTCTGTAGCTGACGCATTGAGCAGGATGTCAACAACAATGCAACCCGTTATATCAACTATGTCTATACCTTTGAGAACAGAAATTCAGAAATTGGAGTTGGAGATAGTTCCAGAGTTGTCAGCTTTGCTCGCAAATTTGACCATTCAACCGACGGTTCTGGAAAAGATCAAAGAAGCACAACAGAAGGATTCAGAGAAGAATAACAGTATGATGAACAGGGTGAAGGACACCACCTCCGAGTTTAATCTTTCCAAGGATGGGATTCTGAGGTTTAGAAATAGATGGTATGTCCCTAATGATGAAGGCTTACATAAGCTAATCTTGGCTGAGGTGCATTCATCTCCCTTTTCTGTGCATCCTGGCAGCAACAAGATGTATCGAGACCTGAAGTTACTCTATTGGTGGCCAAACTTAAAGAGAGATGTTGCTAAGTATGTAGAGTCATGTTTGGTTTGCCAACAAGTTAAAGCCGAGCACCAACGTCCAGGAGGTACCCTTCAGCCTTTACCTATTCCCGAGTGGAAGTGGGAACACATAGCTATGGATTTCGTTGTAGGATTATCTAAGACAACTAAGGGACATGATAGTATTTGGGTTGTGATTGATAGATTGACGAAATCAGCCCATTTCTTACCAGTAAGGACAACCTACTCGATGGACCAGCTTGCTGATCTTTATGTACAAGAAGTTATTAGGTTGCATGGAATCCCTTTATCTATTGTATCCGATCGTGATCCTAGATTCACCTCAAGATTTTGGCAAAGCTTACAAGGCACATTAGGATCAAAATTGTCTTTCAGCACTGCCTTCCACCCACAAACCGATGGACAATCTGAACGGACAATTCAAATACTTGAAGATATGTTGAGGGCATGTGTGCTTGAGTTCCAGATATCATGGAGTCGATACCTGCCATTGGTTGAATTCTCTTACAACAATAGTTACCAGTCCACTATCGGAATGACACCTTATGAGGCGCTGTATGGTAGGAAATGTAGATCACCTCTGTATTGGGATGAAGTTGGTAAAGCAAAACTCCTAGGTCCCGAGATGTTGCAGCAGATGTCAGACAAGATTGCCACTATTAAAAGGAGAATGATTACTGCACAAAGCCGACAGAAAAGTTATGCAGACCAAAGGAGGAGAGATCTTGGATTTGCTGTTGGTGATGAAGTTTTCCTGAAGGTTTCACCATTTAAAGGAGTACTAAGATTTGGCAGGAAGGGAAAGCTTAATCCACGATTCATTGGACCATTCCCTGTTTTGGCTAGAATCGGTAGTACAGCTTACAGACTGCAGTTGCCTCCATCATTGGATAAAGTTCATAATGTCTTTCACGTGTCAATGTTAAGGAAATGCATACGAGATCTGACGCAAGTTGTTAAGCCAGTGGATATTGAGATTGAACCATCATTAATGTATGAAGAGAGACCAGTGCAGTTATTGGAATCCGCAGTTAAGACTCTGAGGAAGAAAGAGATTCCGTTGGTCAAAGTCTTATGGAAGAATCATGGCATTGAAGAAGCCACTTGGGAGCGACGACAGGACATGTTAGACAAGTACCCAGAGTTATTTGTTTGATCAATTTTTGGGGACGAAAATTTTTTTTAAGGAGGGGTGGATGTAACACCTGACAACTTTAGCCAGGTGACTTCCTAACTGTATTAACGGTAATAAATATTCAATCTTCACGGTTTAGAGTTTCATACTAAGAATAATTAATTTCATGTGGATTTAAACTAGGTTGGGTGGCAAAGTTGTAATAATGGAGGGTGATGACCAGTATATAAAGAAAAAGGAAATGTTTTAAACTTCATTTAAACCACTATAGCCGACACCTTCTTTTTCGGCGATTTCTTCTCTCCCGAGCTCTTGCTCTCTGCTTTCAGCATACTCTCTTCGACGATCGGTTTTCTCTGCCACTACTCGACTACTCTGTGCTCGAGGTATGCAATAGACAACGTAGCTATCTGTTAGTTTGTTAGCCCTGTTTTCTACTCGGCATTGGAGTTTTGGATTTTCCAATGGCCGACTAATAATAGGAACATTTGAAATCTGAGAGTGGGAATGCTTTTATCAAATCGATTCTGGACATTTAAAACAACCACCCCTGAGTTATCGATAATCGAATCTGTCTGTTTTGGTTTTGGGATTTCAGACTACATTGAGTATTAAACTAAGAATTCGGGAATGACTCTTAGCTATTAGACCCTAGGATGGCTTGTGAGTAGAACTTTTAGGATTTTGTTTTAACTACTGTAATGTAAATGTTTTAGGTAAAGAAGTCTGAGGAAAATGAGCTCTCATTGCTAAGGACACCAGGTAAGTGAATGTATAGGATTTCCGGCCGATGGGGCCCTACATCACAAGGATGTTAGATAGTAACTGATATGACGATTAGAGGTTATTATGCTACAGTCTAGTACTTATGTTGACATTTAGTTTAATGGTAAGTTTTCATACTGGATGAATGTTCTGTTCTGTAGTCTGAATGAGTTAAGAATTTTCATGTCCATGCATTATCAATGTTTTATGCACATGAAAATGTTTTAAAAGCATGTTTTCTCATGAACAAGATAAGATGATAAAATCCCTGCAACGTGGTTGAGTGAGGGTTGGGGCGGTTCGGCGTATGTCACAGTCCAAAGAAGGACATATGAATACGACCCGCAGTAGGGACCATAATCAAACTCACCGTCGAACCCCCTTTACCGGCACAAATCCTCTCTCATTCCACACAACTTAATTGATGAATATGAACAATGATTATGAACAATGATTACGAATGATGATTATGATTCATGATTATGGATGATGATTATGAACAAGAAAAGACTTATGACCATGTATTTCTCTGAATTATGCATTCATGCATTCATATTATTGTTGCATTCCTTACTAAGCATTAGGCTTATAGTTGAACCTTATGATGTAGGTGAAGAGTTAATAGGTGAGGATTCCAAATTCCAATAGAACATTTAAAGCTGGTTGCTGGAGGATGCTCAGTGTGACAGTGCAAGTTTGGATAGGCGATTAAGCTCCCTGGTTATGCTCATAGTAAGTCAGAAAAGTTTATGAAGAACAGATGACTAAGTAGAACAAAATTACTTATAATAATGAGATTCGGATTTGAATGGTCTGTCTTTAGAGTCTGAATACAATTTTAAGGATTATTGAATGGTTTGTTTTGCTTAAGCCTTCCGCTATGCGTATTTTGGATGAGTTTATGATCCTTACTCATTGAGGTTTATAGTTACTGAGTTAAGATTCGGGTGAGTTGTGGTATGTTCTATTGGATGAGGTTGTTTGATGATTATGGTGTTTGCTGCCGTGTGATAGAAGCTGGATAAGGCAATCATCCGGCTGACGTCATCGGCAGATGTAGAGTGTTTAAGCCATCGGATGATGGAAGTGGTATTTTTTCGTCTAGCGATCGGCAGATGTAGAGTGTTTAAGCCATCGGATGATGGAAGTGCTGTTTTGTCGTCTAGCGATCGGCAGATGTTGAGCGTCTAAGCCATCGAATGATGGGAGTGCTATTTTGTCGTCTAGCGATCGGCAGATGTAGAGTGTTTAAGTCATCGGATGATGGAAGTGCTATTTTGTCGTCTAGTGATCGGCAGATGAAGAGCGTTTAAGCTATCGGAAGATGTAAGTATAGTTTGTCGTCTAGTTACCGGATGATGTGAGGGTTTCCTTGTCGTTTAGTGACCGGGTCATGTTTTAATTATGCACGTGAGGAGCACATGTCCATCGGATGATGTTCCCTTATTTCATCGGATAATGTAGAGAGTTTCTTCACCGGATGGTATAAACACGGTTTTGTCGTCTAGGGACCGGTAGATGTGGTTTGTTCCTCTATCGGTAGATGCAGTCTAAAGCTTAAAGTTTTCCTTCACTAGTCGATACACATTGCATTGCCCGCCGGCAGATGCGTAATGTTTTTCTTTTGCCGGTTGAGGCTTAGCGAATCGCGTATGACATCTTAAGTTAAATTATGTTTCAAAAAAATAAATAAAATACACTACTAATAATGAATCATGTATGAGTAACAAAAAATTAAATAATTAAGAAAGATATGGATTATGTGACGATCCCTTTCGGGTCGTTACATTTATTATTTAGAAAATTTATAGTGGATGTAGGTTTGAAGTAGTTCTATTTGAATGATTTGATAATGTATGTCTTTGGTGATGTTTTAAGAAAATTTCATGTTTATGTTCGGTGTTTGTTTTGAGGATTTGATTGGGTTTTATTTGATGATTTTAAGCATTTAGACGTGTAGGGATTGGCTCGGTTTTAGAGCGATCTACGCGGTTCGTCTTCTTGGCTTCCTGAGATTGAGGTTATATTGGTGTTGTGTTTTGTTTAGGTAAAGGAAAATTTAAGTGAGAAGGGAGATGAGGTTGTCGTGTGTTTTGTACTGTGAATGTGAAATGCAGGGTGTGAGGAAATGAAGGAAGAAAGAAAGGGGGAGGAAAAAGCTGTGCTCTCTGGTGAAGTTCCAGAGAGCATGGCGATTGATCGCCTCTTGGAGGTGATCAATCGCCTCTCCCCGCCTGGAAATCGCAGGGAGTCGATTGCTGGTCGCCGCTTTCTAGAGAAATCCAGAGAGTGTGGTGACTGATCGCCACAAACTGTGACGATCAGTCGCCACAGGCGATTTGCAACAGGGGACTGGTCGCCTGTTGCAATCGCCGAAGGGCGATCAGTCGCCCCCTTTTTGGGCGACTGTTCGCCATAGCATGTTTTCTTTTATTTTAAGCTTTACTTTAATTAGTTAATAGTTTTAATTGATTTAATTGTTTTAAGTTTTTAATTGTATTAGTATTTGTTTTAAATGAATGATTTTAAGGGATTTCAATAATCCAAGACTTCGATTTAGTGGTTTAGAAGTCGAAACGTTACGAGTGATATAAAAAAAATAAATAAATAAAAATAAAAATTTTACGCGAGCTATTTGAGGATTTAAGTTAAGATTATGTTATGATCTTTCCGTGGCGGCCCTGGTTGGGTCGGGGTCGTCACAAATAGAAATGAAGGAGATTTTATGGAAATTGTGGTTTTAAGGAGGCTCCACGTTGGAGTGTTTGAAACCAAGAGGAAAAGTGGTGGTTTTTATAATTTAGGAAAGTTTGATGGAGGGAAATCAAAAGTGGAGAAAATTGGTAAATTTAAATGCAAAAATGGTAACTTTTTCTTCATTTTTCTTCCCCTTTCCTTCTCTTCCATGAACCAGCTCTCCACCGAAGTTCTCCCTCCTTCTTTCCATAGTTCTTTCAAGGATTTCAAGGTAATAATGTATGGGTTTTGGTTTGTATATAGTTAGATGAAGTTTGTTGGAGTTATTATTGAGTTTTGAGTGGATTTAGTGAGGGTTTGGGAAATCCTAATGGGGAGCTACGAAATTTGGTTTTCAATTGGTTGTTTTCTTTCCAAATTGGTTGGTTTAGTTGTTGAATGGATGATTTAGGTTGATTGAGTGGTTAGATTGAAGATTGGAGAAGTATTACACAAAAATCGGTTTAGGAACTCTAGGGTGGCCGATTCTGTTTTCGCATTTTTGGGTTGGCTAATGAGTTTTTTTGGTTAATTTAAATGTTTCAATGGATAGTAGAGGTGTAGAGGTTTACGGATTGGGGTGGCACGTCGAAATCCATCGAGAAACGAATAAGTTATGGCCGTTTGAAGACGGACGGTGAAAATTGGTGGAATTTCGGGTTTAGGGTTTTAGGTTTGTTTAATGTTGGTTAGTTTTGATTATAAAAATCCTTTAGAATTTTATTAGTGGCTTGCTAAGTTATTTTTCCTATCGTTAGGTTGTCGAGTGAATAGTTTGGTTGGATGAAGCGAACAATCGAGTGCCGAGTAGTCAGGTAAGTAGTAGGTGCTGTTCTTTCGCCTTCGGGCCTACACCATAGAACGGTAGGGTTTATTTGTTATTGCTTTGCTTCGTGTTGTGTTGTGTTAAGTTGTTGGTTGCATTGTTTGAACATTGTTTGCAAATTTTGGGAGTGGAATGTAAAAAGATAAGCAGAAGGTTCCGGGAACGCTTCGATGTTAAGCAGAAGGTTCCGGAAACGCTTCGATGTTAAGCAGAAGGTTCCGTGAATGCTTCGATGTTAAGTAGAAGGTTCCGGGAACGCTTCGATGTTAAGCAGAAGGTTTCGCGAACGCTTCGATGTTAAGTGCTAATAACCACGTGTTAGGGTTATGTGTGAGTGTTGTTGGGCATAGTGCATGGTTTTTAAACTGCATTTGTTATCCCTACTTGCTAAGCGTAAGCTTACGTAGGTGTGTGTGTTCTGTGGTGTAGGTGACGGAGCATTTACAGGTGAGCTTGAGAGCGAGGAACAAGACTAGGGGCAGTCGGAGATCCACGGAGCTCGCTGGTGCAGGCCATTTGTCGGGGCGCTTCAACCTGATTCTTGGGGGTGTGTGGTTGTTGGGATTGGATATTTGGTGGTTACTTTGTGTATATTTTGTTTTGTAGTTGGAGATGTTTTGGTTAGTTTGTTAGGCTGGATTGGTATATATAGAATTGGGTGATACTGGTGTGGTCTATGGTTGAGATTTTGAGATTTTATGGTTGATTTTGTGAGAGTTGTTTAGTGTAGATAATTGTGGATTTATTCTGGAGTAAATTGGGTTTGAATTGTGGCTTTAAATGTTGTTTGTTTTTCAAGTTTTGGATTAGAAACTTTTAGGCGTTATATTGTCGGTTTTTGTTAAAAAGTCAATAATGTCGGGTTGTTTTGCTATATGATTTCAATGATGATTTTGAGTCTGTTTTTTTTTTTTTAGATTTTTACGAGTCATAAAGTTTTGGGTGCCGGGATAGAGTGGTAAAAATTTTGGGATTTTTGGAAGAGTTTGGCTCGGGAAAAATTTGAAGAAAAGTGATGAGGGCTGAAGGGGAGCGCGCTGGGGTGTGAGGGCGCGCGCAGGGAGAAGCGCTGGGGCACTGATCGCCTCGAGGGTTCGTAAAACCCAAAAACCGAGTCGATAAATTATCAAAATTTTTTTAAAACGTCGTTTTAAATGCGGGATAGCATAGCAAAGTAGCGCACCGAGCCAGGGCGGGTTCGGGGGCGTTACAGGATATAAATTTTTTGTATTGACTTTCTCTTATAAGTCACACTACCTTTTTACGCGATTGTCAATATTGGTCATGAAGATTTCCGGTTACTCAGTAGTGTCACCTAAAGATACATACTTGTATAGTATTACAGAGGAGTATAGTCAATAATATTACAACGGAGTTCTTCTCAAAGTTCCTTTATATAATTCTACTCATCGAGTATCCAAAGGGTTCAGTCGAGATTGAAAATAGATCAGGAAATTACAAATTATTCTGTTTTTCAAATTTTTTTAATAACCCCCAAACTTATTATTTATTATGTTATTATTTATTTTTTTAGAAGAAATCTTTTATTTCTAATTTTCTTCCGTAAGTATTAATTTGTTTTCATCTAAATATAACTGTGAAATCTAATTAGGATAATATCCCTAAGCAAATTAAAAAGGAGTTTTTGTTTTATGAGGGAAAATTATATTAAAGGGAATAATCCTTAGTTAAATTATTTTTAATGTATGATAATGAAATTTTTTGACAAAATTACGAAGTTAGGGAATTTTGTTTTTTTTTTTTTGGATTATTTGTAGCTGCACAGTTCAGCTTATTATCCTCCTAGCTAAGACCTTACCTCCAAATATAAAATTGACAGTGCCCTGACTGCCAAACAAAATAAAATGCAAACAAAAGTAGGAGGTAAGTACTTCCCTAGATTGTTATTCTTCTTTGTCTGGATCGGACTCTGAGTCATTGAGCAGCATGGTTGGTAAGTGAGGAAAGGTTGGTTGGGGCTCATGAAAGAACCTTGTCAAGCTCTCGACTAATGCTTTGTCTCGGAGTTTGCTGTAGAGCCAGAATACCCTGCTTTTTCGTTTTATTCTGCGGAGCCTTGAATTAATGTTATATTGTTGGATCTCTTGTTGGCTCATTCTCTGTTCCATCATGAGCAGAGTTTCCTGTTGCTTTGCCAGTTTTTCATCTAAAAGCCACAATCCTTCCATAATTTGTTGCTGGTAGACGATGTTGCAGCTCCACTTGCAGCATTTGGATCATGTGATTTTCACTTTCTTGGCTCTTCCTCATCAACTGCTTCTTCCCCCCAATTTGTTCAATGCTATTTTGTTTACTGCCACGGGAGTAATGCCCGATGCTGGTGCCAGTTTTTCTTCTTTTTGTTTATAAATCACCCTAGCATGTTCACATAATCCTGTTATGAGAGAAGGAAATAAAAATTGCCTCTTGGATCTTAACGCATTAGCACATAAGTTTCTATATATAATCATCCCAATGTTGATGCGTTTTCCAGTCAGAATGCAGTATAACAAAATGGCTCTATCCTTGGTTACATGTTGTCCGTGACAAGAAGATAATAAGCGACTTTTAATAAAATGATACCAGACTTTTGCTTTCGACAGTAGCTTAATGCAAGGTAGTGAGAAGGATCATGTTTTAGAAACAACCCATTCAATGTCGGGTTCAGCAATTTCGTTCAGCACAGCTTTCAGGTACGGTGGTGATTGATTGTCCGCATGCATATAATATTCATCTTCCACTTCCTCTAAATTGTAAAAAGAGTTTATTTCTGCAGGCGAAACTTTTACCTTTCATTTTCTGACCCTTACCATCTGGGGTAGCTCGCCTTCAAAATTAGCATAGAATTCACGAACCAAATTTGTTATCACCTCTTCTGGAACAGCACAAAACTTTGCCTAGTTGCGCTCTTGAATGATTGAAGAGATATAGCTCAGGTACCTAGTGTAATTGCCGTTAGAAATAACAAATCATTTTTCTATCGTAAAAGTTTTCTACATGATTCCTTGGTCATATCAGAGTTTTGCTACTTCGGAGATGAATTCCGGCTAGTGCAAATCCTCAGCAGCTTTCCTTCTAGAGCTCTTGGATCTTATGTTCATATTTGGTATCCTGAAAGGAGAGGGAAAATTTCGTGTGGTGTGAGAATCTGAAAAATCGTTGCAGCAGTTCTAGAGAATAAAGAAGAGGGAAGTGTGAATCGAGAAAAAAAATAAAATTTGAAGGAGAGGGAATTTTTTTTGGGAAGGCGGTCAATTAAAATTAAATAATTAGATTAAAACATCTAATTATTTAATTCTATTTATTCCACTCTTTATTCTTTCTCTTCTTTTTTTGTTTTTTTTTTTTTGAATATTTGTGATGCTACAGCAAATATTGTAGCATCAACATTATTTTTAGCAAAATCTAAAGAAAACAAAAAGGATATCAGAAATTAGGTTGCCTCTCAATAAGCACTTGATTTTTTTTTTTTTAATTTTCAGCCTAACTTTCTTATGCTTCATGTTGCTTTTCCGTCTTCTAGAGAAATTGAGGTAATTGCTGCCAATTTTTCTCCAAGATAATGCTTCACTCTCTGGCCATTGACTTTAAAACTCTGCCCGCTTTTTTCATCTCGTAATTCCAAGGTACCATATGGATAAACTTTTATCACTTCAAAGGGACTAGACCTCTGAGATTTTAACTTTCCTGAAAACAACTTCAGTCTTGAATTAAAAAGTAAACTTTCTGTCCTTTTTCAAAAACTCTCTACTGTATCTTTCTGTCATGTCATCTCTTTACTTTTTCCTTGTAAATTCTAGCATTCTTATAAGCACCGATCCTCAGTTCTTCTAATTTTTGCAGCTGTAAAAATTGATTTTTACCTGCCCACTGTAAATCCAAATTTAATGCCTTAATTGCCCAGTAAGCTTTATGTTCAAGTTCCACAGGTAGGTGACAGGTTTTCCGTAAATCAAATTGTATGGAGTAGTGCCTAATGCATCATCCAGTTTTTGAGACCAATCTTTCCTATTGGGATTCACTACTTTTTCCAGAATTCTTTTTATTTCTATGTTTTGGCCATTACTCTGTGGGTGATATGTTGTGGTCACCTTATGTCTGACTCCATACTTGCTTAATAATCCATTGAAAAATCTATTGCAGAAGTGAGCTCCGTCGCTAATAATTGCTCTAGGTGTTTCAAATCTTGTGAAGATATTTTTTAGTAGAAATTTTAGAACACCCTTTCCTTCATTGTTTGGCAATGCTACTACTTCTACCCACTTTGAAATATAGTCTACAGCCAAGCGGATGTACTGATTACCAAAAGATGTAAGAAATGGCCCCATGAAATCAATCCCCCACACATCAGATATTTCGATCTCCATAATATTGTTAAGTGGTAGCTCATGTTTCCGAGTAATATTTCTGACCCTTTGACACTTATCACAACCCTTCACAAAAGCATTGACATCCTTAAAAAGAGTGGGTCAGTATAAACCTGACTGCAGAATTTTCCCAGCCGTGCGCGTACCTCCATAATGTCCTCCATATGGTGCTGCATGTTATTGCTGGAGCACTAGCTCCAAATTTTTCAAACATGTTTCGAAAGATTCTCCTACAATAGAGAAATCATACATAAAAATCTCCAAACATTCTTCGACCATGTCTAAAAATATAACCATCATGCAATGTTGGAAAGTTGTTGGAGCGTTGCACAACCCAAAATGCATCATCTGAAATGCAAAAGTTCAATAAGGACATGTAAAAATAGCTTTCTCTTGATCTTCGAGAGCAATCGTGATTTGATTATAGCCTGAATACCCATCAAGAAAACAATAAAATTTCTTACCAGCCAACCTGTCTAGCATCTTATGAATAAACGGTAGCGAGAAATGATCTTTACGTGTGCCTTATTTAATTTTCGGTAATCCATGCAAATTCTCCATCCCATTACTGTCCTAGTCAGAATCAATTTATTCTTTTCATTGGATATAATTGTTATCCCACCTTTCTTTGGAACACATTGAACTGGGCTAATCCAGGAGCTATCTGAAATTGAGAAAATAATTCCAGTATCCAACAATTTGAGAATTTCCTTATTCACAACTTTCTTCATCACTGGATTCAATCTTCTCTGTTGCTCTATTGATGCATTGTATCCATCTTCTAGGAGTATTTTGTGCATACAAATACTAGGACTAATCCCCTTAATGTCTCTAACTGTTCATGCCAAAGCCTATTTGTAAGTTCTCAATATTTGGAGTAATTTTTCTCTTGCATGTTTGTTAAAGTAGCCGAAATAATAACAGGAAGAGTTTCCTTGAGTCTTAAAAATGCATATTCGAGGTGAGAAGGCAGTTGTTTAAGCTCTAGTGCTGGCGCGTCTTCAATGGATGGCTATAGAAATTCTGGTTTATCTTCCGTTCTTACTAAAACTTCAAACTGTTTTTTGTAGCCCCGAGAAATCTGCTATGTTTCTTTTGTTTTTGTCATTTCTGATATACTGAAACAGTCTTCTTTGTCATAAGAACACTTCATGACTTTTAAAATGTTGAAGGTAACCTGTTGATCATTCACTCTCATGGTGAGTTCTCCTTTTTGAACATCGATTAACGTTCTTCTAGTGGCTAAGAAGGGTCTTCCCAATTGAATGGGTATTTCACGATTTGCTTCGTAGTTCAAAATAATGAAGTCTGCTAGAAAAATAAATTTATCTAGTTTTACGAGCACGTCATCTATCTTCCCTTGAGGATGACTTAATGAGCGATCAGCGAGTTGTAGAGTAACTGTGGTAGGTTGAGTTTCTCCTATTCGCAGTTTCTTGAAGATGGACATGGGCATTAAATTAATTCTTGCTCCTAAATCACACAAAGCCTTTCCAAAATAGTTGTTGCCGATCGTGCATGGAATGAAGAAGCTTCCTGGATCTTTCAATTTCGGTGGGATCTTATTCTGTAATATATAACTTATTTCTTCAGTCATGGATACCATTTCAAATTCTCTCAGCCTTCTTTTCTTGGACAAGATATCCTTCATAAACTTTGTGTAGTTGGACATTTGTTCAAGTGCTTCTACCAAGGACACATTGATGTGGAGTTGCTTAAGAATATCAAAGAATCTTTTAAACTGCTTGTCCTAATTATATTTCTGCAATCTTTGGAAAAATTGTGGTGGTGGCCTCTGAATTTTCAATTCACCTTGCTTTTGCTGCGGTGTAGCTACAGCATCAGTCACTGGGTTATGCTTTTCTGATTCATCTAAATCTTCTTGTTCAACTAACTCATCTTGTTTCTTTAAATTTTTTACCCTCTGTTGTTTTTATAGAATCTCAAATTCTCTTCCATTCCTCAATACAATGGCCTTGCAGTGCTCTTTTCCTGGTCTTTGCGGCACTTCTGTATCACTCGGTAATTGCCCTACATTCCTAGCGTTAATGGATTGAGTTAACTGTTCCATTTGAGTTTTGATGTTTTTGATGGACGCAGCCAAATTCTGCAGAATTACATCTGTTTTGAAGGCGTATTCTCTGGCAAAACCTTCTGATTTATCTTGAGGTATCGAACAATGAGTTGTTTGCAAGAATCCTTGAGAGTAATTTTCTATAGGTCTACTTGGTGATGTAGTATTCTGCTGTTGAGAATTCCACTGAAAATTTGGATGTTGTTTCCAGCCAGGATTATACGATTGAGAATAAAGATTGTTGTTCCTGTTGTATCCTACATAATTTGCAGATTCTAGGTTAGTAGGGCATAAATTATCATTATGGTGTTCCCCACAGAAAATACATGATGCTTATCTTGTTGTTGGCTTTGAGGACTTGTTCATCGATTTGATGGCGTTTTCCAGCAAGACAATTTTTGCATTCAAAGTAGAAACTCCATCCAAATCATAAACTCCAGATGCACGCTTGGTAGAGTAAACTCTTTCTTAATGCCATTGACTATTCACTGCCATTCTTTCCAACAAATCATAAGTTTCATTGAAAGATTTTGATAGAAGAGTTCTGTTTGCTGCAGCATCGATTATTGATCTGGTATGGCCATTAAATCCATTATAAAATGTCTCAATCTGAATCCAATGTGGTATTCCATGATTAGGGCACTGTTGTTAGCTTAAATGCGTTTAAGTAACTATATTTTTTATGATTATGTTTAATCTGGATTATTATGATTAACATGATATTGATGAACTGATGATTAATTTGAAATACATAGACTGCATAATTGAATTATGATATAAATTTTATTTAACTGGAAATACCCTTGAAAAGGGTATTATGTTTTCTAACAATTTTGGCTAAGTGTTAATAGTCTGTGGAAGGCAATCGTCCACTTGAAAAGAAAATAGAGAAAGACGTAAACGTCCATGGTCTCAGTTGTCCACGCGAAAGACTGACGTAGTCGTCCACGCTTAAAAGGAAGACGCAATCGTCCACGCTTAAAAGATAGACGCAGTCGTCCACGCTTAAAAGAAAGACGCAGTCGTCCACGTTCGAAAGAAAGACGCAGTCGTCCACGCTCAAAGGAAAGACGCAGTCGTCCATGCTCAAAGGAAAGACGCTGTCGTCCACGCTCAAAAGAAAGACGATGTCGTCCACGCCAATAGCAGACGCAGTCATCCACGCCAATGAAAGACGCAGTCGTCCAAAGTCAAAACAGACTCAATCGTCCAGATTTTAAAGACCGCGAGTGATAGCAACTTCAGAATTCAAACGGCTATTTTTCTGTGAACAAAAGCTCTCCAACGGTCATATTTTCGTACGGCGACAAGGACCTCTCTGGATGAAAGGCAAATTACAGACAGAGTATAAAAGAAAGAATGAAGCTCAGGAGAACAACTTTTTGCCAATCGATTGAACAGTAACAAAATACTCTTACAAGCTTTTTAGCAAAAAGTCTGTAAACCTCCTATCTGCCCTAGAACTTGAGATTTATCTCTTTGGGAGAGTGTAGCATTTGTGCTTAATACTTCTATTTCCTAAAAAGTGTAAAGGCTGTAATTAAAGTCCGTGAAGATCAATCAAAGTGTAAGGCTGTGATTGACGCCCATGAAGATCAATAAAAGTGTAAAAGGAAGTAGATCGATGCCCGTGAAGTTCGATCTAGTTTTCTTGAGAGGAGAAGAAATGAATCTTCAAGGGGGAGCCTTGGAGCGTGGATGTAGGCAGGATTGGCCGAACCACGTTAAAAACTCTGGTGTCATTTTTCTCTCTCTCTTTTACTTTGACTTGTCTGCTTGTCTGCGATTATTTGAGTAATCTTATATAAAGAGAGAAGAACATATAAAACTAATTTACATTGCATAAAATTAATTAGGGCAAGTAATTTCTAATTCACCCCCCTCTTAGACAATCACGTTCCTACAACTGTCTCATTAAAGTGATTCATCATCCCGCTGTTGTAAACTTGTGATTTCATTCCTCATTTTGGCATTTCTCACTGGTGGATGATATTTCATGATGAATTTCTTGGCTAAATCTCTCCATGTAGTGATTGTATTAGATGGAATGTCGTTTAACCAATCTCATGCTCTGTCTCTTAAGGAATATGGGAAAAGTTTGTTTTTTAACGCTTCAGCTAAAACTCTAGGAAAATTGAATGAATCGCCCACTTCTCCAAAAACCTTGAAATTACGATGAAGGTTTCTGATACCAATCCACTAAATTTCCCAACTGTTTGAAGCATCTGAAATATGACTGGTTTTAACTCAAATCTGATAGCATGTAAATCTGGTCTCACAATACTGGGATTCAGATCATCAAGAGTGGGAATGGCGAAATCCTGAATAGGCTAATCTCGGTCATCAATAATACGATCAAAATTATTTCTTTTTTCTTCCTTGTTGGTCATATTGTCTTCTTCAATAAGTGGTTGTTGTTGTTGTCTTCTTCTTGCGTGAAATGTCCTTTCAATCTCTAGATCATATGGAAGAAGATCCTGGTTGTCTTTGTCAGGCATCAAGCAAATGGTACCTGAAGAACAATGAATAAAACGTAAAAATTAATTATAGCAAAAATAAAATAATTTAAAATTATCCCCAGCAACGACGCCAAAAACTTGTTAGTGATTTTCTACACCTAACACAAATGTACGTGTGGCTAACAAAGTAATAAAGAGTAAGTAAAAGTTGATCACACGAGGATAATTTTAACTAAATTTAATTGCTATAAAATTATATAAAATAAATATGAAATATCAAGAAAAATGGCGTGAGCGGTAGAATAATAAAAAATTAGAGTTTAGTCATATATGAATAAGAAATAGTTTGAAATAAATTGAGAAGATTACGATAATGAAAGCCTTGGTTAGAATCGATTTTTCCGTTATAAATAATTTACCACTGATGCTATAGAAAGCTACAGCATTTTCCACTGAACAGCGAGAACTAATATTTTCTAGGGTTCTTTCGAATTACCTAGTTAAATTCGTCTTAGAATTTCTTTCGATTTTTGAAAAGATAAAACTTAATCCAAATTTCTTTAGAATCCTATTCTCGATGCCCAATAAATTAATGTCAACTATTTCGTAACAATTTAATTTATTTAATTAATCATGCATCACAAAATTCTTATTTACCTCTCGGTACCATAAAAACATGTAATATCAAATTTGCCCGTCGAGACAATTTGAATTAAACAATAAACAACATGATATATTATTCAATGAGAAATAAGCAACTTGCATAGATCTCAATAAATCATGTGACGAGTACTTTCTCTCTTAATCAAAAATTAAAACTTAGCTCAAATTCATGACAATAAACTACCAAAGAAAAATATTCATCAAATGAGAGTTAATGAAAATAGTAGAAGAATTTAATCGAGTCAATTTCGTAGCAGCCATGCCTCCCCCTTCCTTTTCTCTTCTGGACCGCTTCTCCTCTGGTGGTCTCTGTTTTTTTTCCATAATCTTTCTCTGGTGGTCTCTGTTTTGCTCTCTTTCCTTGTTTTACGTTCCCTTCTCTCCGCCGACAAGATTCATTTCTCTTCCTTAATTCTAGGGATTTCTCCAGCAATTCTCTCTCTCCTTGATTCTAGACATTTTTCCTTCAATTTATTCATTCTCTTTTGGTAATTTAAATGAAATAAAATCTTCTTTTTTTATTTTCTCGCCAGTAAATCTGTGACCAAACGTGATAACAACAAAATTCAAATTAGTGCTAATAATCTGATTTTTCTGAAAATAAACATAAAATTAATAAAATTCTTAAAATCTTTCAATGCTACAGCAACCTACAGCAATTTCTATAATTTTTGACCAATTTTCTTTTATATTCACTCAAATCTCACGAGTTATATCAAATAAAAATAGTATAAAATAACTCATCAGCGCGTTGCGCTGTCTGTTTGCTGATGAACGCCAGCTGTTCGACGAAATGCTCCAAAGAGATTCCAACTTGATATTCAATGCCTTCTTTTGCAACAAGCCTTGGATTCCTCCTAACCTTCCTAAAGACTATTACAAACATCCAAAACTAAAGAAAAGCAAAGCTAAAGTTTGCCAAATCAAAATAAAAAAAAATGGCTAAAGTTTTGCCAACAAAATAAGAAAATTGAAATACATTAATTTGTCTAAGGGAAGACAAATTCCCTCTTCAATTTAACGGGTTGTCACCTACAAAACTAACAAACAAATTAGGTCATAAAGTTGTATAGAAGACGTACCTAAACTTGAGATTGGGCCATGGCGGGGTACATCAAAAGTCTATAGTGATATGCTCCCACTTCTACTGAGTCA